>JAOUQZ010000041.1:21864439-21879519 GCA_028564935.1 Neosilurus hyrtlii | reverse complement strand
ACACACACACACACACACACACACACACACACACACACACACACACACACACACACACACATACATACACACACAACCTTTTACACTCACATTCACACCTAGGGGTAATTTGGAACAGCCAGTTAGCCTATTTTGCATAGGTGTAGGTGGAAACCAGAGTACCCAGAGGGTACCCATCCAAGTATGGAAAGAACATGCAAACTCCACACTGAAATGCCCAGCTCGGGACTCAAACCCAGGACCTTATTGCTGTGAGGCGGTCATGCTAGCCAACTGTGCTGCCCAATGCCTAATTAATTATGATTTTGATCTTGTGTAATTTCTCTTCCTCACACAAATAAAGAAAATGAGTCATTGAATCAAATAGATTAAAATGGTTGGAATTGCCAAACGATGACTGTTTCCACTTTTGTACTTAGTTATGTTGACTCTATTTCAATGTTCTGGTAGATACACTAAGATGAAAACGGCCACCAACATCTACATCTTCAACCTGGCAGTAGCTGACGCCCTTGTGACCACCACAATGCCCTTTCAGAGCACAGACTACCTGCTCAACTCATGGCCCTTTGGAGAGGTGGTCTGCAAAGTCTTCATCTCCATTGACTACTACAACATGTTCACCAGCATCTTCACTCTCACCATGATGAGCGTTGACCGCTATGTGGCTGTGTGTCACCCAGTTAAGGCCTTGGATTTCCGCACACCTGTTAAGGCCAAGATCATCAATATCCTCATCTGGGTTTTGTCTTCAGCTGCTGGCATCCCAGCTATGGTTCTTGGAAGCACTCAGACCAACAATGGTACTCAATACATCTAACATGCTTGTAATAAGATTCCTAAAGAGTAACTTAATCTTCAGGCAAACTAGGCCACAGAACCTATAATTAATGTAATTGCATTTAGTTTTATGATAATATAATTGTTGCATTCACTTTTAATCTTTTTTACATTTATATACATTATTAGCAACATTTAAAAAATTACATACATACATACATACAGTTTCTGGTTGGATTGGGGTTCTCTTTATAGAACTGGCTGGACCCTATCCCAGCCATTGTCCCACGAAACTGCTCACACATGAACAATGATTTTTAGGTCAACTGTTTTGAACACAACTCTGTTTAATATGTTCTTTCAAGTTTTACTGGTCAAATATCAAACAACTCACTGAATCATGTTTCCTTTCCACTGACTACAGTTGTCACTGCTATTACTGCCATCCACTGTTGTTTGGCTATACATGAGCAGGGTTGGGAGGATTACCTTAAAAATACATTCCAGTACACTTGCTCATTTAATGAGCCGCTTATTACTGCTAGGATCAGGGGGAGGTTGGTGCCTCAGCCAACATTGGGCAAAGGCCAGATACACCCTGAACAGCTCGCCAGACCAATGCAGTGCCAACAAACACACAACCATTTACTCACACCCACCTGGGGCAATTTAGAACAATTACCATAAAGTGCACGTCTTTGGACTGTGGGAGGAAACCCACGCAAGCACATGGAGAACATGCAAACTCCACGCAGGACCACCTGAGCCCATCACTCGAACTCAAGGACCTTCTTGCTATTTGGCGGATGTGCTAAATACTACAAATTCAAATTCAAATTTTATTTGTCACATACAAAATCATATACGAGTACAACATGTAGTGCAATGCTTATTATGACTGTCCTATATTTGAAGAAGAATATAAACTATCAGTATCAAGAAGAAGAATAAAAATATCAATGACTGTTTGGAAAAAAACACCAATAGTTAAAAGTCAAATATAAATATAATATATAAAATATAAATGTAGTGATGATAAATAATACAGTATTTAAAGTGTCGGTGCAGTACTAAATAACATTTGTGTTGCATTAAGGCAGAAAATCAGATTTGGGTCATTTCAACCTGGTAATATGAAGTGGCCTTACACCATGCGACGTTTCTAAAATGGGTCCTTTTAACCAAACAGAAAATAAGGGATATGAATAATAAAGAACAGCCAACAAGAACAGAATTTGATTTTGAACATTATAACCTCTATAATTTAGTTCGATCATTCCAATTTCCAAACATCATTGTGGGGTTTTTCTTTTGCAGTAATGGCGTGTACAGAGTTCTCTGAAATAAGATGCCTTTTTTATTCTCTCATTTTTTTCTCAGGCACTACAGAGTGTGCTCTACAGTTCCCTGATCCCTATACCTACTGGGACACAATGATGAAGATCTGTGTATTTGTCTTTGCTTTTGTGGCACCTTTACTCATCATTACTGTGTGTTACACACTGATGGTGTTGCGTTTGAAAAGTGTTCGTCTGCTATCCGGTTCCCGTGAGAAGGACCGTAACCTGCGGCGTATCACACGTCTTGTACTAGTGGTGGTGGCTGTGTTTGTTGTGTGCTGGACGCCCATTCACATCTTCATTCTGGTTAAGGCATTGGCGCCTGATGTACCTGAGACCACAGCAGTCATGGGTGCCTATTTCTTCTGTGTGGCACTTGGCTACACCAACAGCAGCCTCAACCCCATCCTGTATGCTTTTCTGGATGAGAACTTCAAGCGCTGCTTCCATGACTTCTGCTGCCTGACTCGAAGCAAGGCAGATGGTATGGGTGTGACACGGGTCAGGAGCACAATCCGTGAGCACACGTGCCAGGTAGAGGGCAGAGGCGAGAGAGGCCGTGGCAGAGCAGTATGACTAGCTGTGGAGCTCTCCTCCTTCCAAGGCCTGGAAATCTCCAGTGACCTGGGATTGACACAAGTCACCACCGCCTTTTGAGGAGGAAGCAGATGAAGATAGGCCTTTTAGGTGAGCGAGCCACATCCTTTGGTATCACATAAAAATGTTCCATAATGTAGTGTCTAAAATCAGTATTATATACTACTTATGGTTGGCCATATTTATTTTCTTAGATTCAACTCTGTATATTTATTCATAAAGACCCTGAAGGCCTACCACATTAGTTCTCTTATCACCCATTATTAACAATGGTTTCAGAGGAGCTTTAGATTCTGATGGCGTCTCTGGCAAGGTACTGGTGCAGCTGGAAAAAACAGACCTCAGCTCCACTGCTAGGCCAAATCCACTGACCGTTTGAATCTTCTTCACCATGCTCATATTCAGAGGAGGCTCCAAATCTCCTTCTGTTGATGAACTCAGCTGAAATATTAGTTTCCATAGTGCTTTATGTGCCATGTGTCCCATATTCTACTTCTCCCATGCCAGAGACCAAAGACAGTATCTGATAATGCTCTGTGTCTGAGCATCTCCTTTTAAGTGCATTATTAATGAATGTGGAGTTTGATGCAAAGCGAGCTGGATGCAGTGGGTTATACTTCAAATGTGTGGACATGGTTATGGGAATAACACTTATGAAGGCTGTGTCATTTTGTACAATCATGGAATGAAGCACAATGTTTTTTTTTTTTCAGAATTGTTATCAGCAACGCTGCGGATCTGTGTTTTCAAGGAAATAAGCTTTATGTGCATTATACATTAAGAACTGCTGATTGCTGCTTTTATCTGCATTTTGAAAATGATCATGTGTTTTAAAAAAGAAAGTACTTGCTTCAGGATATGATTTTTGCTGAAAAATCTAAAGAGGTATTAAGAAAAGGATTTATATACCTCTAAGTGTCTCTTAGACATCATCTTTTTGGACAGAGGGCTCTACAAAAACAAAACAAAACAAAAAAACGTGAATCTCTGGTTGAGTTATTCATGATAAATACCATTTGGTATCTTTCTCAAAATAGTATATAGTTCATGGTGACATTTGAACAGAATATCATTGTCAGTTAATTTGTGATTTCATCTGTAGATATTAAATAATCATACGATACATTATGCTATTGTGTTCTTGGATATTGTCTAAAGCAGCACACTGTTTTGAGGGAAAGGTTGTTCTTCTTTTTTTATATTTAAATGTTTGAGTGATTGGCTTCATGATCAGATTTGTATATTAATGCAAGTTCTCACTATGTAAATAGGTTAACCTATAGATAGTGATTCCTGACATCTATGGATTGATTAATGATAATGATTAGTAATATTTCTGCAAAACAACGTGATCTTAAGTTACCCATACAGTACATTCTCATTACAGCAGGACACACACACACACATAATTGTTACGTATTGTAATGTGTTTGAACTGATATTGATTACTTGCTGCTTTGTTTGTTTATTGCTTTTGATTGATGCACTTTTTATTACAAAAGTAAATATAGTAATCAATTCCATATTTGGTGATAGGAAGCAAGGTCTGGGGCAACTCATTGGAGCAGAGGCCATATATAACTCAAGGGTACCCAATTTAATCCTGAGCATTGCATGCTCTCTTTGCATGTCCATGTGTTTTCCGCCAGACTCTCTGGTTTTTTCCCAACTCCTAAAAACATGAAGTTAGATGATTTGTTCACTTAAGTAAAATTGTGTGTGTGTCTGTGTGTGTGTGTGTGTGTGTGCGTGTGTGTGTGTGTGCGCGCGCGCACGTGTGGGTTGCTTGCGTGTGGGTGTTCCAAGAATTCTCACCCCAACCCCTGACAAGGATAAAGTAATTAAGTGAATGACTCATGTCTCTGCCAATAGCTGCAGTCATGTGATCAAATAAATACATTCCATGGAAATTGTTCAAGCAAGCATTTCACCCTCTTTAATACAGTGCTAAAGTTAAAGGTGATACACTTGGACAAAATAAATAAAATTAATAAAAAAGTACATTCACACTTGGTCTTAAAATATAGTGTTGCCCCTTTAGCAGAAATCATTCTTGTCGGTGTTTTCTTATTTTATAGTATTATGTGATCCTACCACACACAAAATCCAGGTCAAATGTGTCCAGTATTTTAGAAATGTAAAATTCACTTTAAATATTTGCACTTTCACAGCAACTGTTGCAGATTTAGTGATAAAATTTTGGCATTCTAAGCTTTTTTTGTCTACTTAAGTTATGAATATGGACCTAACAAATATAAAATATCAAGCTTATATGTAATTTGTTGGAAAATATATCACTTGTATTTGGAGGCGATGTATTAAAGAAATATGTCAAAAAATTAATCAATAATTTCCATGTGATGTTATTTTCCCCCTTGACTGTATAATGTGGCTTGTATGTAATGCTTGTACTGCAAAATTATTATTAAAAACAACAGTGTAATACAAATAATAAAATACTTGTAGAAATTTTAATGTGTTTTAATATACAGCTTTATGTGGTTGGAAGTTAGGACTGATCTTCTAATTTTTAATTTCATTAATTGATAACATTTATATAGCCAGTTGATTTAATTTTATTGCCACATAATGTTGGTGAGCCCCAACCTGACCAACTAAAGCAACCCCAGATCATAACACTTCTTCCACTTCCAGTGGCTTATAGAGTGGTGACTATATCCATAGCTCTGGAATAGGGTAAACCTGGGTCATCAGGTCAGATGACATTTTTTTCATTGCTCCACTGTCCAATCTTTGGGCTGTTTCATGGTCAGGGTTGTTATTTTAAAATTACACAAGGGACCCTTTAAGTAGGCACTTGCATACTTTATGACTGTGTCTTGTTTATTGTTGTATAGAGGAAGAGTAGTCCCAGCTACACTAGTGAAATCTTTTCTCAATTCCGATAAATAGTGTTATCAGAGGAAAGTGCAGAATTCAATTCTCTCCACTGTAATAAAAATAGTAGCTTTTACCTGATAAAATTCTGAATTGCCTCCTAATTACTAACTAACTTTCTCCAAATACAATCTAGAAAGATGTTCTGCTGCTTGTAAGCTCTAGTTGTAATCTAAATGGCTTTGTCATGATCCTTTGTCCATCAAAAATGTCATCTCTGGAAAGTATACATTACATGTGGAGGACAGAAGTGTTTTTTTAGATATTAATTGCTTTTTCTAAAGCAGCATAGTACTGTAAACCACAATGATTGTCACGGATGCTGTTGCTACTGCAGTTAATAATATATTGATAATGTTGCATGAAACCTGCTCAGAAAATGTGTTTAGTGAGCTTTTATTCTTAATGCTGTTAATTCTTTACAATTCTGATACACTACAAGCACATGCACTTACTTTAACCCTGTACCTGTTATACTTTCATCCAGTGTAATTTAGTCAACATTAGACCTGTAGCTCTGATACTTCACACAAAATATTCTAGTCTCATAAGGTGTTGACTGGAAACAAGAAACCACAAAAACTAGGGATTTATAATTTTTGAGCAGCTGTGAACCCACTAAGTAAACCCTGATTGTGATCTCATGATGAGTTCTGCTGGCACATTCATTCATTCATTTTCTGAAGCGCTTAATCCCAATTAGGGTCACGGGGAGGCTGGCGCCCATCTCAGCCAACTCTGGGCGAGGGCAAGGTACACCCGGGACAGCTCGCCAGGCCATCGCATTGCCAACAGTCACACAACCATTCACACTCACACTCACACTCACACCTAGGGGTGACTTGGAACAGCCAATTAGCCTACTAATGTGGGACTGTGGGAGGAAACTGGAGTACCCAGAGGAAACCCATGCAAGCACAGGGAGAACATGCAAACTCCACACAGAAACGCCAGAGAGGAGCTGAGGGCGTTGAGGAATGGCCAATGAACTGAACATGTTTTTAACAGATTCGACTCTGTGGCTACTGTTTAGCCCACTTCTAACTCATCAGGAGCAAGCCTGAAACCCCCTGCCACACCACCCTCTCATCCTCCCTCTCCTTACTGCACCTCTGCCTCTTGTGATGGACCTGACACTCCTCCCCCACCTGTCAACTTCACCTATAATCAGATTGAGAAACAACTGAAAAGACTCCACTCAGGCAAGCCAGCAGGACCAGATAGGGTGAGCCCCCGTGTCCTTAAAGCCTGTGCCCCCCAGCTCTGTGGAGTCTTACACTACATCTTCAAAATGAGCCTGAGTCTACAGAGGGTCCCTATGCGGTGAAAGACATCATTCCTTGTTTCTGTACCAAAGACACCTACATCCCAGTGGCCGCCAGGATTATAGACCCGTAGCACTGACTTTGCATGTCATGAAGACCCTCAAGATATTCATACTGGATCAACTCCGACTCATGGTTAGACCACATATGGACCCCCTTTAGTTCGCTTACTAGCCTCATCTCGGAGTGGAGGACACCATCATTTACCTGTTAAACCATGTCTACACCCACCTGGACCGCAAGCACTGTGAGGATCATGTTTTTTTACTTTTCCAGTGGATTCAACACCATCAGGCCGACCCTCCTGGTAAGAAGCTGACAGCGTTGCAGGTGGATGCCTTTTTTGTGTCCTGGATTGTGGACTACTTGACCGGAAGACAACAGTATGTCCGCCTGCTGCACTGCGTGTCGGACATGGTGGTCAGCAACACCGGAGCACCACAAGGGCCGTCCTCTTCCCTTTCTCCCTGTCCTCTTCACCCACTACACAAATGGCTTCAGCTACTGCACAGAGACTTGCAACCTTCACAAGTTTTCTAATGACTCTGCTGTAGTTGGATGTATCAGTGGAGGTGATATCGGGCTGCTGTGGGTTCCTTCATCACATGATATGAGCAAAATCATCTGCAACTTAATGTGACAGAGACCAAAGAACTGATTGCGGATTTTAGGGGATCCAAAACACCAGTGGCCCCTGTTTCCATCCAGGGCATCAATGAGGAAATGCTGGAGGATTACAGATACCTTCATATTGACAATAAACTGGGCTGAGTTAAGAACACTACCACACTATACAAAAAGGGCCAGAGCCGTCTCTATTTTTTGAGGTTGCTAAGGTTGTTTAACATCTGCCGAACACTGCTCAGGATGTTTTATGAGTCTGTTGTGGCCAGCGCTATCCTGGGGCAGCAGGCTGAAGGTTGCAGATGCAAACAGACTGAACAAACTGATCCACAAGGCCAGTAACATTGTGTGGATGGAGCTGGACTCTCTGACTGTAGTGTCGGAGAGGTGAATGTTGTCCAAAATAAAGACAATACTGAACAATACCTCCTACCCACTTCACAACCTGCTGATCAGTCACAGGAGCACGTTCAGTAAGAGACTGATACCACCTCCACTGAAGGACACAGGAAATCTTTCCTACATGTGGCCATTAAACTGTACAACTCCTCAATATAGCAACAACATCGACTGTCATACATTTGCATTTTGCACTACATTTACATTCTACTGTTTATCATATTGATAATACTGTACATATTATTCACTGACATGCTTCATTCTGTATCTGTTTATAAAGATATTAGTAACTTCTAATTTTAGACTTACACACACACACACACATATATATATATATACACACACATTTGTAAATTGTAAATTTTCTAATTGAGACTTTTATCTTATCCTTACTTGTTATGGAGCCACTGTGTGCACACAATTTCCTCCGGGATCAATAAAGTATTCTGATTCTGATTTCGATTCTGATTATTTGAATCCAAAAGGTGACTTTTTTGGCTAGTTGTTTTTATGTAATGTTTCGGATTTAGTTTACTAAATTTACAATTGGGTGGCCTTGTTTATCAGTTATCGTATCTAAATGTTATCAAAATATCTTCTCTTCTTTTATAGTAAACATAGAAATAAAGAAAGAAAAAATTTCTCTATAACCCTGTGGGGAAACTGCATTAAATTATTATTTTCACCATCATATCATGCTGTCTTCATTAAATTATAGTATCACTGCACAGTGCAGATTACCATTACATAGAAACCAAAGGTGCAGGTACTCCAGTTATGCTCTCAGTAATGATGCTTTTAAGTAGAAGTCTTTCTTTACATGGCAACCTGAGTGGAGGTAAATGGACCTTTGAATGGGAGTTCATCGTGTATGATTGAGGTAATTACCTGTGGAGCTACTGCTTGCATTTCTAGAGGTCATTTGTAATGATGTGAAATCCAGTGCAGTATATGAATAGCTATGGCAGCTATGTGGACAGTATACCATACACAGGACCAAAAAGTCCCTTTGCATTAGTTCTTAATCATTATGCAAGTTTGTCAAATTGCACTTTTTAAACATGATTACTTTCTTTGTTAATATATGACAAAAATGAAATAAGCAAAAAAGCGTGGCTGTACCATGACATATGTTGGTGTAGATTCTCAATCATCCAGGTCATGGTAATCGTAAAAAGCTTGAATCGAGGCAACTTGACGTCTTTTTGTGGTTTTTGAAGACGTTTTGCTTTTAATCCAAAAAGCTTTGTCAGTTAGAAAATCTGGTGGAAAATTTCCATATAGGCTGAGAAAAAAAAGGTAGAGAAAAGAGAACAAAACAATTTATGTTCTTATGGTTAAAATATTGTAAATAAATAAATAAATGATGTGCAATTGCACTGATCTACAGCCAAAATGCTTCTGAAATAAATATAGTCTAACTCTGAATGAAACTGCTTTTAAAAATTGTTAATTGGCTCTAGTTTTTGAGATATGGTACTGGGTCAGCATATCCCACCCTGTCTTAGGAATCATGAAGGATGGGTGAGTTACAAAGGGAAGACATCTGAATTTAAATCAGAAGTCACTAATTACATCTTTGACTGAATCAAAGAAAAAATGTTAGGTAAATAGGTGCAATGTCAGAACATTTACTTCAGGTGCAGTAGGTCATGGGTTCAAAACCTGGACATGGGGGGACTTTAACATGCACTGAATTTTCCACCTAAAATTGCAGTGTTTTATTAATAACTGTTTGTCTATATATTATATAAATATGATAATAATCATCAGTGACTGTGTTTAAAAATTACTTTTATTTTTTTAGGCAAAGCAATAAAGCAGATATTGCATCATAAATGCCCCCATAAATGGTTAGATCACCATAAATGATGCAACGTTAACTCCTCTAATTCAACTTCCATCGCTTTGCTGAATAGATTGCTCTACATCAACTACAGAAACCATATGCATGTAGATTCATGTTCAATATAATTATCATTCCTTCATCCATTCATTTTCTAAGGCACTTAATCCTAATTTGAGTCGTGGGAAGGCTGGCGCCCATCTCAGCCAACTCTGCATGGGGTACACCCTGGACAGCTCACCAGTTAGCCTACTGTGCATGCTTTTGGACTGTGGGAGGAAACTGGAGTACATGGGAGAAACCCACGCAAGCACAGAGAGAACATACAAAATCCACACTGGAAATCGAACCCAGGCCTTTGATATAATTATGTAGATGTCACATGTTAAAAACATAAATATCTTACATAAATAGCCAACCAGCCATTTTTATTGTCATGTTTTAATTCAGCATGCCATAATAAATTTTGTTTGCACATTTTGTTTCAGAAAATTTGCGTAGCAGTGTTACCAGTGTACAACAAACTCTTTCATCAATAAATATCTGAATACTACATGCTGGGACAGACAGAATAACCTCCATTTGCATTCTGTGGTGCAGTGCACTTCCTTCAAATAGAGTCAATGAGATTATTGATTGAGGCCCATGTAATGCTGTCCCATTCCTCCACCAGAACTGCACAGAATTCCTGGATATTCCTCAGGACATGAATACAGGTGGGTACTCAGCCAGTTGGGGTGGGTGGAAGCTGCTAAAACCCATGAAGACATGAAACAGAAAATTACCTGAGCTCAGAATCAAACCAAGAACCCTAGAGATGTCAACACTACATGTTGACATCTCTTTTGACACACACACACACACACACACACACACACACACACACACACACACACACACACACAAAACAACAATATTTTTGATGCAAATTTCTCATCATATGACTTATTTAATAGAACGTCTCCAGTGTTGTCCTGGTAACTAGCTACTAGCTTTTCACCTTCAAAGCACTAATTTATCTCAGCACAACAAACTACTCACATGTTGTGCTTTCCACAACTACTCCCACTCCAGAAGAAGTACCCCATCATCTTCACATGATTTGTATTTACATCCAATCCTTTAAAATCAGAATAATTTATTCATGTAATTGGATGTCAGACAACAAATTCATATTTGCTACAAAGGAACTGGGATCTATTTTTTATTTTTTTGTGCATTTGGGATTTTTTCCAATTTAATTCATTCACAGACGTCACTGCTAAGAACTTTCAACCCTTCTCTCAGGAAATGATGCGGCACGAAACAAGAGCAGCTCAAATTGAGTTTATTCACCCTTCTTTTTTGTATCCGCATGCACGTACATTTTTAAACCACTGTTCATTCTTAAGGTTTCAGCCCGAACGCTGGCGTTGCCATGGTGCTCTATCATTGCTGGAAGCAGCTGTTCATGGTCACTTGGAACAGTTATAAAACATGGATTCATCAACATGCCCTTGAAGAATACCTTGATTATTGTTTTAAATCTCTTTACTGTGAAAATGATTAATGCTACATTTCACATCTAACATATTTCACACATTTTAAATGGACAGGGCGGCACGTGGTGTTGTGGGTAGCATGTCTGCCTTACAGCAGGAAGGTCTTGGGTTCAATTCCCGTGTTCAGGTATTTCTGTGTGGAGATTGCATGTTCTCCCTGTGCTTGCTTGGGTTTCCTCCAGGTGCTCCAGTTTCTTCATACAATCCAGACTGATTGGCTGTTTCAAATCAGAGATGGTTGTATGTGTGTTAGCCCTGCAATGGTCTGGTGAACTGTTCAGGGTGTACCCCTTGGCCCAGTGTCAGTTGAAATAGGCACCGGTCTCCCTGTGACCCTTGTAAGATTTAACAGTTTGGCAAATGAGTGAAGGCAAATATGGACTTAAGAATAAATATGGTAAGTGTGTGATTATTTCAGCACATATATGGTGCTATGGCTGGACCTAACCATCTATTCCAGGGGTCACCAACATGGTGCCCGCGGGCACCAGGTCGCCCCCAAGGATCACATAAGTTGCCCGCAGGCCTGTTCTAAAAATAGCACAACTCACTAGTGAGCTGCATCTAAAATTTATTTTTGATTTTTATTGTTGATAATTATTGTGAGAAATCATTAACGTGATCAGTGTCTTCATGTAGATGAGTATCATTAATCATTATTGATAAATTATAAATAAAGGAAAACTGAGCAAATGTGTAATTCCAGGAGAGCCTATCAAACTGGTAGCCCTTCATATGACTCTGTACCCATGACTGGTAGCCCTCAGTTTCAAAAAGGTTGGTGACCCCTGATCTATACCATGTTACCTATGTTAGCCCAGTAGCCTCGCACCCTCTGATCCTTTTGAAATGGAAACACTAATATCAGCACGGACCAGAATTTCAGAGGAATGTTTTTAACTTCTTGAGGAAGTTCTCTTCAGGTCATGAAGGATTGAAGGTGACTTTACTTCACTTCATATACTGTCTGCAAAAGGTTGTGTCATAAAACAGTCAGTCTAAAAGGTGCTACCGTTATTGTTTATTTATTTATTTATTTATTTTGAGAGGCGTTACCCAGTATGAGTATTGTGCTTCTAATAAAATGCTCGGTGTTTGTGGCTATATTAAAAAACACACACAGTCCTAATTTGTTAAATGACCAATCTTTTTTTTTGTAATGTTACCCAACTTATAATTTTATCATATAGAATTAGGCTCTGCCTAAAAGCGGAGGAAATAAATAAATGAATAAATCTCTGCTGTATTTAACAATTACGGTCTGGAGGGAAAGCAGAAAATCTTAACCTGAGTTTTCTTCACACTGCCTTTCACTCCCTGATTTCAACATTCATTTGGATTATCTGTCATTAGTTTATATATATATATTGTATGTGGGAAAAAATAATGGTACTACAATTTCATCCCGACAAGCCTGTTTCGTGGTTGCCCACTCATCAGGGGGTTTATGTCGTCTTCGACGTATCGAACACTGTTTTACAGAAAATCGACTCAAGATCTTATATATATATCCCAGTGCAGCTAACTGGGTTATCAAAATGTCTCTCACTGTCTGTGATGAGAGGCAGGTAAAAGAACCATTGCTGAATTTTGTGAAGTGTAGGCTGAATAGCCGTCAGCATGTTTCTGCAATGGCCTGGTGAGCTGTCCAGGGAGTACTCTGCCCTCGCCCAGAGTTGGCTGAGATGGGTGCCAGCCTTCCCGCGACCCTAATTAAAATTAAGCGGTTCAGAAAATGAATAAATGGATATGTATGGATATTTATATATATATTTATATATATATATATATATATGTATATATATATATATATATATATATTAGGTTATTAATTATTAATACATACATTAGGTTAATAATTCTGTCCATTCTTGTCACTCCCAAGGAAAAGCCTTTTCATCTCCAAAACGTAGATATAACTGTCTTTTATAGTGTTTTCTTTACTCCTACAGATACCCTTCTATCACACATCATTCCAGCTAGTCTCTCACACCCATTTCACCTTGACAGCACTCTCTTTTTCACTTCTCTATCACACACTCTGTTACCTTGGTTAGTCGATCCCAAGTATTTAAATGTTTTTACCGTCATCACCTTTACTCCTTGCAGCTGCACTCTTTTAACACCCTCCCTCTCATTCATGTTCAGGTAAGGGGCATCCAAACAGGAATCGATGAGCAACAAGCAACCATGCAAAGTCAGTGAAAGCCAGTGATATGAGCGGCGAAATTTTCTGAGGCAAAGTCGGCAAGTTCAACTGAGCTGAACCTTCACACAACACGAATTAAGTGATAACCAATCAAAGCTTAAAGATGCAGTTGATTGACAGATGCCGCAAAACACTGAGCTCCCCAAAACATTTTGTGTAGAAAATATGAACACAGGTTTATTTGTTCTGCCTACATCAACATAAAATTTTCACTTTGGTGACTTACACTGGAAAGAATATTAAGTACAGTATGCCTTGTCACTATAAAGTTTCATTTCATTTTGTTTTTGCAAAGGTGATGAAACAAATTGAAAATGGTTAGGTGAAATGTTAAAAATTTTAAGCAACTATTTTTCATTTCAGAATCTTTTATTTCGTTCATTTATCCATATTCGTCTCATCACAAAAATGTGTAATTCCGTATTCCGGAGGTTGCACTGTATCCGTTTCTCACAGTACAGAGAGCTATAAACCTGGTCATTTCAATTCGTATCTCACACCACTGGTTACTTTGTACACGCCAAGGAATTGGGGTCTTATCAGTGATATGGCAGGGCCTTAGTATCAACAGCCTACAAAGATTGAATACATCCATCTGACCGCTTCAGTGCCCCGGATGATTAAATGGAATGTGACTGTGCACAAGTCTGCAAAAATATGTGGCTTGTTCTTTGAAATCCTCCTTTTTTGTCTTTTTCTTTTTTCTTTATGACATGTTCAATTTGCCGAACTTATAGAAATCAAATTGTTAAGTAAATTATTTAAGTGATTTAGTGAAATTGAGGCATGTGTTGTGTCCCAGTAATCACGTTTAACCCCTGAAATCTGTCATGTAATGAACATGGTCCAACCAGTTTACCACTTTAAAGTATGGAGTTTTTATTTTGATATGCTTAATCTTTATTAGAGTTGCGGGGAGGCTTGTGCCCATGTCAGCCGACTCTGGGCGAAGTGCTAACCACTGCGTCACCGTGCCGTCCCTTAAAGTAATACACAGTTTTACAATATGCACGACAATAGTGCACGATAATCAGTAGTAAGGGCTGGGGGCATTATGAGTCAGTGGCTAGCCCTGTCACCTTACCTCACTGTGAGAAAGTTCAGGGTTCAGATCTTGGCAAAAGGTTTGCATGTTTCTTCCAGATACTCAGACTAACATTTTCATTTATGGCATTTGGCAGACAACCTTATCCAGAGTGACTTACAGAGGTTTCCTTTCACAGTCCAAAGGCATGTATAAAACTATCTCAACTGGATGTTCTAAATTACCAATAGGTGTAAGTGGTTGTTTGACTCTGTGTTAGCCCTGCAATAGATTTGCAACTTGCTAAGAGTATACCCTAGCACTTGCACAAAATCAGCTGGGATTGGCTCCAGCTTCCTGCGCTACCCTGATGGATAAGTGGGATGGATGAGTCATGTATAGTAGATGTTTGACATAATCTATATATATATATATATATATATATATATATATATATATATATATATATATATATATATATAAATATAAAAGAAAAT
>JAOUQZ010000041.1:21835796-21860406 GCA_028564935.1 Neosilurus hyrtlii | reverse complement strand
GAGTAGCTGCATAGCCGTCAGCGTGTTTCTGCCCTGTGATGGCCTGGTGAGCTGTCCAGGGTGTACTCTGCCCTCGCGCAGAGTCGGTTGAGATGGGCGCCAGCCTCCCCGCGACCCTAATTAGGATTAAACGGTTCAGAAAATGAATGAATGAATGAATGTTTAAACACATTTCAGGGCTCTGAGGTCTTGGGTTGCCAGGTCTTCTATTCCATTAACTCACAATTTAGATGGTACTGTTTAGAGATAAATAAAGAAATAATGTGTATATACAACAATACATCAATAGATTAAATATATTTGCAGTTCAGCCTTATAGCGAGGAGGTCCAGTGTTCGGGTTTTGGACTCGGCGAGGGTGTTTCTGTGTGGAGTTTCATGTTCTGCCTGTGCCTGAAAGGGTTTTCTCTGGAAACTCTGGTTTCCTCCAACAGTCCAAAGACATGCACGTTAGGCTAATTGGCTTTACCAAATTGTCCCTAGGTGCGAGTGTGAGCATGACCGGTTGTGTTTGTGTTGTCCCTGCGACTGCCTCACCCGGAGTTGGCGGAGATAGGCCCTAGTAGGATCAAGCTGCTTATTAAAAGAATGAAAAGGAAAGGCTCCCAGTTTGATCCTGTATCTTATCTGCATGAGTTTCTATCAGGGTTTTCTGGGTTCTTTCTTTTTCAAAACATGCCGGTAGAAGGACTGGCTGCTCTAAGTTACCCCTTCATTTGAATGTGTAAGCAAGGTGCCCTGTGCTGGACCGGCATTCCCATCCTGGGTTGCTGAGTATTCCTGGGAAAGGTTCTGGATCCAACCAAGTTACCCCAGCCAAGGTCAATTCAAAGAGCATGTAAGCGGCACAGTAGTGCAGAAGCTCGTAACACCTCGTCACAGATCCAAGGTTTCCGGTTTATTCCTGTGCTCTGTTAGTGCCTCTGGTTCCTCTGGGTTCTGTCATTTCCTCCCACCTGATTAAAACAGGCAGGTCGGTGGATGTGCGGACATGGTGGCCTCTGATGGGCTGGTGGCTCATTTAGGGTGTGTTTACTCCTGATCAGGGTGAAAAAAAAAACACTGAAAACAAACAAGTAGAAAAAAAATAGAATTCAAAAATAAATATATAGAGTTGTAGTGCTTAAAATATAGAATTCAAACTATACTGACAATGAAGTGGTTGTCATGCTAGAGTTGTCCACTTGGTGGCAGTGTGAGACAGGTGACAAACTGCTGACGTGACGTCATCGCGGTAAACCGTGGCTTGGACGTCACATCCGGTGTCACTGCCGGTCGGCTGTTCTGTGTGTAGAGATGGCGGACAACACAGTAACGGTGACCGTCGCTCATGGTAAACAAGGCTTATTAACGGGTTGTAACTTTACAAATTTCTCTCAGACACGCGACGTTTTTAAATGTCGCCTCCACTGTAACCGTTAACGACTAAAAACCGGAAGTTCTCTGAATTCTGTGTGACCTCCATCTTAAGTGCAGTAGGCTGAGAGTGAACGGTGTATTTGTGTTTTGGCTAGCTGAGTGGTCTTTAAATCACAGGTAAATGATAATAATGCAGGTGTATGAGTCGCCATGCTGGATGTAAACACGGTTTACATGTTTGTTTCCTCAGGAAGCTCCAAACACATCCTCACTTTATCAGGACAGGATGGGAAGGAAGCTACACTCAAAGATCTATCAGAAGCTCTGGTACAAACCACTGGAGTCCCACAAGCATCCCAGAAAATCATATTTAAAGGTAACAACGAAGAGAAAACAACAGCGCTCAGGTTTAGATTCCTGTATACTGCATTATAAGATCTGCTCTCAGTAGGTATGTGGAGAAAAATACTAAACCCAGGCAGTTTCAGAAGAAATAACACAGATATTCGGGTGGTTTTACGCTCATCGGGTCAGCTGCAATCTTCAGCATTTCAAAACATCCAACAGTAAACATTTTTGAAGCCAGACTGCAGTGCTCCAACGTTCAGGATATTTCCGTCAGTGAAATGTCCTTCCCGTCATCAACATTGAGGGCAAATTAAGAAAACACTACCATAAAGTTCCTGGGTGTGTATTTTAAAATACGGCCCTCTGCCACATTTTATTTAATCAATTCATGTAGTTCCTGTGAAAGGTTTCCGAGCTGCACATGATGATGTGAAACAAGTCCTAGTTTCTGTCAAAGGCACGTCCTTTCCAGCACGAGACACTTTCACTGAAAACGCAGTATGTTCATGTCTAAATAGTAGAACGCTCTGACTGTAATCTGAGCAGTTTACACAAATGCACACAATAAATCTTTGAACTTGATCATCACGTTATGGGTTTTTTCTCTAAATTTCACCCGCTGTTGTTGTTTAACAGTGGTAACGACTGAATACTACTCATCATTCCTGCTCAAATATACATTGACGTTTAGAAGGTTGGGGTCGCTTAGAAATTTACTTGTTTTTAAAAGAAAAGCACTTTTTAAAAAAATTTAAGAGGAAAGCAGTCTAGACAAGGTTAAAGGACTATCATTGGTGGAAATGGTTGGATTTTTAATGCAGTATCTACATAGGCATAAAGAGGCCCATTTTCAGCAACGATCATACTTGTGTTCCTACGGCACATTGTGTTAGTAAGCCATGTTTGTCATGTGAAAATCCTAACTGAGCATTAGAAAACCCTTTTACACTATGTCAGCACAGATGAAAACTGTTGTGCTGATTAAAGTAGTTTTAGGCTTAAGGCCGAATAAAATTAGGTTTCTCATCAGAACTTTTTGAAAATCTAAATGCGGTACGTGAGTTTTTATTTTATTTTTTAATTATTGTTTTATTTATTTGTTTGTTTGGTTAAATAAATAAAGAAAGAAAGAAATGAGGTGACTGTCAAAACCCAAAAGCTTTTAAAGCTAAATGTAGGTAAAGTGACTGAAGCTATACAATGCAACCTAGGTGATCAATCATGTACGTTTAACATGTATTAAACTCTGAACAACTGTCCATAGATCGGCAGCCTTGCAGTTCCAAATATCTTGAGAAAATAGAACTTTTTTAAACAGAACTAAACCAACCTCACAATCACAGTCACAGCATCCAACACTGAATTGTCTTCTGTGTTTTCCGAGGTTTGGAGTGTGGTTTTTCCAAAAAAAAAAAAAATTGATGCAGTTTAAATTTTTGGGTGCGGCACTGATGAGAAACTGAAATGTATTTATTTATTTTTTTAATCCAAACCTAGGCTTGTTGAGTATCCGGAGAATCAGCATTTGTAGGTTTAATTATCGACTCAAAATTACCAAAAAAGTACTTCTAAAATTAGTTAGTCTACATTTGTTCTGATAACTGAAAGCTATTCTATATAAGAAACTGAAGATCTCATACAGTTCACAGAACAGTGTAAACAGGCTCCAACCAGGATAAAAAGAGAAATCTGAGGCACCGGTGCACAACTGAGCAAGACGACAAGTCCACAAGAGTATCTAGTTTAAGAAACAGAGGCCTGACGGATCCTCAATCGGTAGCCTCGTTAAATTGTAACTGTAACTGTTTCGGCTTAAACAGTGACGAGTCGACTCCTGGAGTTGCAAAGAAAAAGCTGGTAATTAAAAGGAAAAGATGAAGATTAAGAACACAGACACTGGACAGCGGAAGATTGGAAAAAAGTGATTATAGATAAATAAATACAAGATTAACATTTTTGGGTCATAAAGAAGAACATTTGTAAGATGCACAGTAAAGAAGATGCTGGTGAAGTGCTTGGAAATATACTGGTCTGGGGCTTTCTTAGTTGTGGTAAAGTGGGAGATTTGTACAGGGTAAAAGCGATCTCGAACAAGGAAGGCTATCACTCTATTTTGGAATACCATGAGGACAGCACTTGATTGGAGCCATTTTCCTCCTACAACAGGACAATGACCCAAAGTTCAGAACCAAACTATGCAATAACTACATAGAGAAAAAGCAATCAGCTGGTATTTTGCCAATAATAGAGCAGCCAGTGCATTCACCAGATCTCAAACCGAGCTGTTGTGGGAGCAGCTTGAGCGTATGGTACAAAGGAAGTGCCCGTCGAGCCAGTCTAACTTGTGGAAGGTGCTTCAGGAAGCATGGGGCAAAATTTCTCCATCTTACCACGACAGACAGCTAGGATGACAAATTTCTGCAGGGCTGCGATATTTGCCAATGGGGGATTTTAACAAATTAAAAATGCTCATTTTTAACCTTCTTGACATCTTCACCATCTGTTTGATATTCATTTTGCAACTCATTTGATGGATGTAAGTTTGTGTTTTCATGGAAAATGAAATTTTCTGAGTGACCCCAAACTCTTAAGTATCAGATTTTGATTAAATTTGACAAACAGGAAGAATAATTATATTCACATGCCCACCTACATTTGATTTGCCTCCGGTATGTAAATCAAGTGATTTTTACTGTGATGGGTACAAAAAGCTATGCTAAAGCTATTAGGCTCCACGTATCTACTGTCAGTGTATAACTGGGTTTAAGGTTTGAGTAAGGTTTAACTTCATCAAAAACTCATTTTTGCGACTTTATCAAAATAAAACACGTTTGCTTTGGTTAAATTGTGTTAGGAGATACCACCAATTTTAATAATTATATTAATGTTATTTTAAATAAGACATCATAGGCGGAAGTTCAGTAAAATGTTAGCATTAATATTTCTAACGTTTACCTATGAAGTCTTGGCTGCACGTGAAACCTTGCTGTAATGATTCAGTTCACAGACTAACATGTCAAAGAAAACATACAAAAGTCTTATATCGTATTTACTCATTCAGAACATTTAGAAAATACAAAACGGGTAACTTGATACTTGGGTTCTCAACATAATCTTTATTTAGCAATACATAAAATTCCATGTTTAAAAAAAACAAGCTGTGTGGTTAAAATTGCCTGTGTTAACAGGGTTCATTAAATAAATATATTTACACATCAAGAATTTTAACATGGTGGGTTAATATTTGGCTTGTTTACCCTTAACTAATTAAACAATATGCTTTTTGTTGCACAACATCATTTTTGTCAGGTCTTAGAGAACAAAATGGTATAAAACACTTACATGTAGACTTAAAACCTAAAGCTCAAACATAAGCGCACAGTTTAGTCACTGCATTTCCTTTTAAACACTGGTCCTAAAAAACACCTTGGAATACCTGCAACCATTAAGACTGGATTTCAAATTAAAGCAAACATCATGCACAAAGGAAATAACCTTTTATATTATCTTGTTCAGCAAGCATTTATGGATAATCTACTTTTCTTTCTTCAAACTTACTGTGTCAACATTGTTGTCACTTTTGTTTTGCCATTTTTTAGCACAAAAGTCATAATCTTTTCTTTAGGTAAATATTAATGATTCCATCAGAAAAACCTGGCTCAAACCTCAAACCCTGATGGAAAGGCTTAACCCACTTTTTTCCCTTCTCATGAAACACTACTTAAACAGTAAAACTGAGCTCTTGTATGATGTTGTCCTTTGCTGTAGGAAAATCATTGAAGGAAATGGAGGAAAGTCTGTCCAGCATTGGAATAAAGCAGGGATGTAAACTTATGATGATTGGCAAAAGGGTAAACTATAACTTTTAAGTAATCTGTTTTAAAGGGAGGTGTTCTTTGAAAGGTTTGTGGATGTAAATGGAGATGTGTATGTTTTACTCTTTGACTTGTTAGAATAGTCCGGAGGAGGAGGCTGAACTGAAAAAGCTGAAGGACATCGAGAAGTCTGTGGAGCAAACAGCAAAGAAGTTGGAGAAAGTGCATGGTGAACTGACAGGACTGAAAAATGCATGTATTTATTCTCTCAGGGCTTTTTGTGTTGCTTTGGATGGTTGTGATTTTATTCTCTGTGTAATCATTCTGCTGTGCTGCTTGTTACTTTTTAGGGTTTTTTAGCTAAGGATCTCCAAGCAGAAGCTCTGAATAAACTGGACCACCGAGTAAAATTGGCTGCTGAACAGTTCATGAAGATCCTTGAGGAGATTGATGCTGTGGTAATTATTGTTTTCATCCAGTATATTTAAGGAGCTATTTTAAATTATTATTTTATGAAAAGGTTTACTGGCCTGAAAGTTTGGTTTATTCCCAGCTGAACTGTAGCTATGCAGAAATGCATCTTCTGTGCCAAACATCTGGATTACAAACAGTTACCTGGTATTAAAGCAATATTAACATCTGTTTTATTTGTAATTAGGTGTTATCCTGGTTATCATGGTGAAAAAGTAAACGGTGATTTTACAAACAGTGAAAGAAAACAGGATCTGGTATAGCAACTAACACACAGGGGGGGGGCAACACAAAACTCCGTGGGCCACACAAAACACTCAATCAATTATAAAGGGAATCTGTGTCAACCAATCAAACTGTACATCCCTCCTACACTCACATAACAGGTTTGCTGTATTTCTGGGGAACCACTGTAATCATTCAGTTATTTTATGTTCAGTGGATGTCACTGAAATTCCTCGAGGTAGAACATCAGGGGTCTGTTCTATTCAGCGACATCCACCCAGCCTTCATAATTGTTTTAGTAAATATTTCATGGGAACAGAAAAAGCAAACTAAATTAAGATTTTTATGGTTTATTTTTATATATTGTAACCATGACAAACTCGGCCAGGTGGGCTTGATGAGCAGAGCATAAGCCGAGTCAAAGTTTAGCTTAAAGTTTAGTATATACTTCATGGAAACCGAAAGTTAATCATGCTCCATACCAGCTGTTCCATTAAAACCGGATTAAAAAACAAACAAACATAAAATGCAGCAGAAAAGCCACATGAACAGAGCTAATGTTACTCGTAGGTTACGTATTTCTGAATCAGCACCAGTATTGACTCTTGGATATTGTTGCCTGCTTTGAAATATTCAAAACTAAATACATTGTGTATGGAACGTCCAATACTTCCAGGAAGGTAACATGAATTCAACCTGCTCCTTTAGATAATTCAATAATCTGATGACTGTTTTGTGCACATTATAGCCTATTTACTTGGCTAATATTAATTTCTGATTTTATTTGCAGAGCGTGCCTGAGAATTTTAGTGACTGTAGGATGAAGAAAAAGGGACTTGTAAAGGCTGTACAGGTATAACTGTGTGTGTGTCCTTTATATGTGTGTATATGTATGTGTGTGTGTGTGTATACACGATGGGGTATCATAATTAACTTTAATTAATTGAAGTGAGCGTAACACTCATTGTGCATTTCTGCCTGGATGCTAAAGCCAATATTTGGTATTTGGCTCGGTAGCTCTCCCAGAATTCCTTGGGCGACTCGATTTATGTGGTAGCGAATGTGCAGCACGATTACAGAAAGTATGAGAGAGCCACTTTGGTTGGGGTTGGTAGCTTCCATGCAGGAATAAATGGGCCTGGAGACACTACATAGACTTGGATTAACTGCCCCTCACAGCACCCCACTTCTCCATGAGAACTTCTAGTCATTAGTCCTTATGTGTATGATGGTGCCCAACAGGTCTTCTCAGTCCCCCCCCCCCCCCCCCTTTCCCCGGCAAAGTTATTTATTTATTTTTTAGTTAAATGATACGGATGGCACTAGATGTCAGTAACCAGTGAGATGGAGAATATTGGGGCTTACAGTGTGGATATGTTTCTACATTTGAAGGGTTTCATTGATGAAATAAAGGCTGTGTATGATTATGATTCCCCGTCATATGACACTGTTCTGAGGTGGAAAAGGAATTTCCAAACTAGCCACATGACCCTCTCAGACGAGCCAAAAACTGGGTGACCATTACTCATTAACGATGCGGCCACAGTGAAAAAAGTGGAGAATCTTACCATGGAAGATCGA
Source organism: Neosilurus hyrtlii (assembly GCA_028564935.1). Taxonomy (NCBI): domain Eukaryota; kingdom Metazoa; phylum Chordata; class Actinopteri; order Siluriformes; family Plotosidae; genus Neosilurus; species Neosilurus hyrtlii. Next base: position 21,852,608 of record JAOUQZ010000041.1, on the reverse strand, counting down.
CGAGCAACCATCACATGATCAAGCATGAATCTGGTCTTCGCTATAGCAGTGTCTGTAAAATTGTTTACGACAAACTGTGCATGTCTAAGGTACTTCTACAATGGTGGCCTGTGGAAGGTCAGGAAACGATGGGAGAAATGTTTGACTCTGGACGCTGACTTTGTAGAGAAGTCATAAGAATCACAAGCCAAAATAAAGTGTCTGCCTTGTTTACTTCATGTTGATAATTAAAACTTTATGATACCCCCTCATATGAAACTATAACATGCTATCACTGATCAAATAACTAAAAGTCAGTATATCCAATCTAATTTGTAATTTCTCTCTCTCTCTCTCTCTCTCTCTCTCTCTCTCTCTCTCTCTCTCACACACAGGGGTTCCTTGCTCAATGCGACAAAGTTGAAGCAGGCATATCGGAGCATCTGGCAAAGATTCAGAGCAAAAATTTAGCCCTGACTGATTAGTGTGAAGCAATAATATGCGTTAATATTTGCTCTGTGAGCGACTGAGATATAATCGCACTGAGCTTCAGTACTGGAGCAGGCTCAATAGTGTATATTTATGTATTTGTCCTTTGAAGGGCAGCTTAAAGCCTGTCACAGTGATCTGGAGGTGAAAAGGTACAATAGTTAGTGTTTGAGCGGCCTCCTGTGGAAATGTAAATAAGTCAAATTTTCACATTGTTGTCTTTCAGTTCTGTGGGTTAAGATCATGTCCACTGCACAGGCAGGTAGTGTGTCTCTAAGTACTTTAACCTTTTTAACGATGAGGTATTGGAATCAGGATCAGAAATAATTCTGTGTAATCAAACGTGTGCTACACTATACAGTGCTTTAGGTTTCCTCACTCCTCAGCAGGTTTATGATTGTCTCTGTGCTGAAAACCAAATGAAGTTCTCTTAAAATCAAATACCGATTGATGTTTGGTGACAAGAATCTTTCCATAACTAAGAAAACGCTGAACAAAACAATTACAGTTGCTAATTTAATGGTTTCGGGGCAGGGCATAAACTCTGCTGCAGTTTTATTATTATAATAAATCTCAATGCTTTGAGCCATTTTGTGTGTGTGTGTGTGTGTGTGTGTGTGTGTGTGTGCGTGCGTGCAACTGTGATGTAATTACAGCTGTGAATTGGGAAACTATCAAGTCTTCTCGAGATTGTATAACATTGGATATCAACTACACCAAGTCACATCATGATTGTTGATGATTTGGCTGTGGGTGGTACAATATTTTCTGATGCCTTCAACATTAATTAATTACAACAAATTAATTACCCACTGCTTGCAATTTCAATATGATTTCCCAAACAGCCTTAAAAACTCCCCAAACCTGTATATTTGTGTGACAGAAAAAATATCCCATTGTCATGGAAAAGTTGTCACTTTCAACTGTTTTAGAAGGGTCGGATTACTGACCGGCATCAAGCAGGTAATGCTGGGTTTACACTGGGACCACAATCTCCACGATTTGAATCGTGATGAGCGTGAGGGTTCATGGGATCAAATCGTGATAATTTTGAGGGAACTTGGTGGAATCTTGATAAACGTGGTTATGATTTCATGCCAAATCTTAAGAATGTGATAATATGCGAGAGTCGTAGTTTAACAGAGTGTTACAGATTCCTTCAAGTTTCATCTCTTGGATGCATGGACCTGTTTGGTATCTTTGGAGAAAATGAGAGGGTTACCACTGCCCCCTTTTTATACCCCAATTGTGCTCCACACATGACAATTGTCATAAATCAGAAGAGATCTTAACAGAATTGATGGATGTCCGAGACCTTAAGCGAAGACGAGAGCATCATATGGTGATCGCAAGAGAACTGAAGGGAACTAGATGAAAACCAGAATCTTGAACCTTGACCAGATTCATGTTGGCTTCATAACAAAATGTTACTGATCAGAACTGACTGACAGAAAGAAAAAAAAAACATTTTTTGAATCATGAAGATCGTATACAGTATACAGCATGAGTATACAGCTGAACTATGTTAAGTTGGTTATGAACTGTCCTGGAAGGATGAGCCATCCGCTTCGTCCAAGAAATTTCGGGAAAAAACATCTTGACTGACAGTAATGGAACACTTCAAGTTGAATAATTAATAGTAGAACTCACCGCTAGTTTAATCGTGAAAGAAAGAAGGTTTCTACACACAATGCAAAGAGAAATCCCAGGAGTGGAAGTAAACAGCTGTGATGATTAAAAAAAACATGCTAATGAAAATAATTGAAATAGCTGTTTTTGGTAGGGAGCTTAAAGATTGTACTCTGGAGAAATGGAAAAAGGCCATGTGATCTCATAAGTCCCGCTTGACCCTATTCCAGGGTGATGGGTATTTTAAGGTAAGAAGGAAAGGACATAAAGTGATATACTCATCACGCATAGTAGCCACTGTACAGCCTCTGAAGACTGCTATGATCTGTGGTTGCTTCAATTGATTGGGTCAAGGCTCAGCAACATTATATGGCAATAAAATGAATCAGCTGACCTCCTAAAGGTACTGAATGAGCAGGTTATTACAACAGCAAACAGTGGTTCAGGGGGCACATGGAGTCATTTTCACACATGAACTGGCACCTCAGAGTCCTGACAATAACTCGGCCTGAAATAAAATTATTGAAAAGGTGTCGCTGTGAATGCATGCTGTGGTTGAACATAATGTTAGAGTGCACTCTTTTTTTCTCCCTTTCTTTATTTATTTATTTTCAGTGCAGTGTACTAATCTTAGAGTATTGGTTTCATGGGTTCTTTACAGTTAATAATTTATCTACCCTACAATATAAGTTGTGTTTTGTTCTGGGGAAAAAATTCAATCAAATCAATCAAAAATAATAATAAAAAAAATAAATAAATGAAACTATTTGCTTTTTAAAATAAAAGTAAAAGTTTTGCAGGCCATACTCTGTTTGGTACACATGAAGATTTTGAAAATTCACTCACTCATTTGCTGAACCGCTTAATCGTATTATGGTCGCTAGGAATATCTCAGCCGACACTGGGTGAAGGCAGGGTACACCCCGAACAGCTCGCCAGTCCATCAGAGGGCAAACACAACCATTCACCCTTACACCTAGGGGCAATTTGGAAAAGCCAGTTAGCCTAAAGACTTTGGATTGTGGGGGGAAACCACACAAGCACAGGGACTGCATGTAAACTCCACACGGAAACGCTCTTATTGAACCCGGGACTCGAACTCAAGACCCTCTTGCTGTGAGGAAGACGTGCCACTCTGCCACCGTAGAGCTCATGATCTGCACAAGTAAAGTAATGATAGGTGTAAGGTGAGTAAAGCAGAATCTGACAGGAGGAATTATTTGTAATGGATTGTTATTAGTGATTATTTGAGGTATTTTGAATTGGAAGCATTTTCTTCATTTTTAGATTTCCAAACTTACAGTTTGTTCTGTTTTATCTGGTTAATCAACTGGGCTTTAATCTGTGTACAAGGCCCCATACCGTGGACTCAATCTGGCAACGCTGTGTGCGGCTGTTTCCTGCAGGCTAAATTTAACGCTCTGCTCGCCATACAAGGTCGGGCGCACTGCTGTCCACCGAGTGTCGAGCAGCAGCAGTATTTTTGGCCCCTGAGCTCCTGCACCCCACACCGCCGCCCCACACCGCCGCTCAGCCCGGCTTTTCACCCCTTTCGGACTCCAGTCGTTTCTTTCTCACCTTTTTTCCCCGCAAAATTTGGAGTTGGGTAAGAAACTGCATCTTATCTCGCTTCTTGAGTAGTTTATATGAGAGAAAATCATTAAGGATGAGTATTGTGTAAATATATATATATGTGTGTGTGTGTGTGTGTGTGTGTGTGTGTGTGTATGCAACGTATTAATCCTGTTGTTTGTTAAAATTCAGTTTTATTCAAAAAGATAGTATTTTGTTATTGTAATTTATAGAGCCCCAAATTCCCAAAAGATGATCACAAATATTGTATGAACAAGTTATCATAATGACCTGCGCATACAATAAATAAATAAATAAACACCCTCAAGTTCTTCCAATAAATCCATATTTTAATTGAGTTAAATTAAAAGATATAAAGTTTATCTTTTAAATACCACTATAACAGGTGTTTAGGAGTTCGTTTACAGTTTGGAGCTTGTATTTTCTGATCACACTGCTCTAGCTAGCTCTAGTTTCAATGAAATATGATGACGCGACTGTTACATCTTTTCAAAACTTTACTCTGAGTGAATTACTTTGTTTTCACTGTTCATCTTTGTGCATTAGTTTGTTTCTAGGTATATGTAATGTGTAATATTTTGCAGCAAGTCTGATGTTCAAATCTAGTGCAACATTTGCACAGCGTTTGATTTTCTTGATGCCTTGACCCAAATGCACTGGAATTGACCCTTAGTTAAACTGCAAGTGCAACTAAAGCAACAAATCGAGGGGGACACAGGCCTCCAGGACGCTCAGAAACCAAGCCCAAGTCAATCCAAGATCCAGGATGTCAGGATCTGTACAAGTGCAACAAGAGCAGCTGCGGCGGAATCTGGAGACTCACTACGAAAGCAGCTTCCACCAAAGCTCGCTGTCGTCCTTTAGCCACAAGTCTTATGCAGCTCACATGAGCAGCATGGGGTAAGAGGAGCCAGCGATGACATGTCACTGTGCCCTTCCCTGATGCGTGCTGACTGATAGACTAGCACCTGGAAAGCTACCTTCCTCACCCTGTGGCTGCTTTTTAATTCCACCATCTTTTAACCAGCCTAGAGGCTCACATGCTTACGTAATAAATAACATTTCATCTTCCTAACTTCTCCTCACACGTTGCTCAGGATGAGATCAGGCTTCTTAAACAGTATGTAAAGACATCTATTTTAATCTATGTTTGAGTTTTAGTCTAGAATATGTGGCATGAAACACTATTAATCCCAATTTTATTAGAAAAGGTCACAGAATGGCTAGACTGGAAAGGACGTTATGCTTAAAGATTTGACCACTTAGTTTTGGGAATAATTGCATCTTTTTCCCCTTCAGCATTGTAACTCTAAGTAAAGTGCAAGTTTAACAAAAACATTCAGCAGTGAACAGCCTCGATGCAAAAGCTTCCTGTTGAAACCACCCCAGTTCATGGGTTTAGTATTTCTTATTCAACCGTTTTACATCTTGCTTTGGTTCTGTTTGTTTACAATAACAAGACTGCGTGACCAGAGGAACGATCTTGTGCCCGTGCAATAATTGGCAGTGAAACACCAAAATGTAGTCTGAGATCAAGTGTAAAGAAACAAAAGAAGGCATACAATATCAAGAGAAATAAAAAGATGGCAATATTTACTAATATCCTCGTGCGTGGTGCAGGGGTCACTGACACTCATGTAGAGAAGTAAACAAATGGTTTCAGAAAGACATTGCGCCTGATTCCATTTCATTTCCAAGATAAATGGAAGTACCACCTTATTTCATGTTTATTTAATATATCTGGAAAGAGAATGGGCCCCTTTAGGATAGCTTGAGACCCTGTTGGTTAAGTTTAATTCAAAAAGACCCTGTTGGTTAAGTTTAATTTTAAAAATAGACATAGACACAAAGTAACTTTCTAAAAATTTCATTCATTTTCTAAGCCGCTTAATCCTAATTAGAGTCACGGGGGGGCTGGCTCTCATCTCAGCCGACTCTGGGTGAGGTACACCCTGGACAGCTTGCAAGGCCATCTCGGTGCAACACACATACACACACACACACACACAACCATTCACTCTCACACATAGGGGCAATATGTGCATGTTTTTGGACTGTAGGAGGAAACCAGACTATCCGGAAGAAACCCATGCAAGCCATAAACGCCCAAGCACGGGAATCGAACTCAGGCCCTCTTGCTGTAAGGCGGACTTGCTAAGCACTGCGCCACCGTTCCACCTACTTTCTAAAAATCTGAATGTAAATTTATATATTGGAGACGCCCTTATCCAGAGTAGCTAGCATTTTTGAGCTTATTTATACAGCTGGCCAAGTGCATGGTTAAGGGTTTCGCTCAATCCCCCAACAGTTGCAGATTGTTGGTACTGGGGATGGAACCTCTGACCATGGGGGTCGATTTAGTTATGTACCCTGATTCTTGACTTATATTTTGTGCAGTGATTCATATATCAGCACAGTGACTCCAAATTCAGATCTCTTATTCATTATATTTGAAGTAATTTTATATTGTTTTAATGCTATATTTCCCCACTAACGGTGTTCTGAGTGAAATGTTGAGACGATACCACTGTCTGAATCAGTCCCTATGAACAGTCATGAAATTGGATTTTTTTAGTGTCTCACTTGTTGGTAGCTTTGGTTAAAATAGTCTGGTAATAAGTTTACTGGAATAAATAATTTGATTTTGTTCTACATGCTGTTCAGTGTTCTTTATGACCCAGCTAAAGGAGGACATTAAGCCCTTCTGCTGTAACAAGCCAGGGTTATTAATGTGTCTCAGGGCTATTTGTGGCTCATGAGACAGGAAAATGTAGAGGGCCAAGATCCATGGTACTGTACTGCCACTGTATAGCCATTCAATCCCAGTTGAATTCTGGAAATGTGCAATAACACAGAGCACACTCAGAAACTTTATTCTGCAAAACGACCTTACTGCCTCGCTTCACTTACGTATCTGTGTGTTTAAATGTAGAAGAAAGAAAAAGTGCAAAAAGTAAAGAATGCTTTCTCAGAACACAGCATTGTGCATACTATTCATATTAAATCTTTTACTTTCTTTCTTTCTTTTTTTCCCAAATAAGGGTCAAATTATGTCTAAAGAGGGAAAACCCCTAATATGTGTACTTTAGTTAGTTTTTGTCTTCATTACATGATTATGAACGTCTGCTCGATATAAATCTCATCAATTGCTATGATAAAACCTGCAATTTCAGGGTTTTATAGTAGATAAAGCAACATTGATGATAAATACAATGTGAATTGCTGATTCTTCTTAGTAAAATAGTTAATGCTGAAAGCCGGTGTAGTCTACAGATAAATAATGACACTGTGAGGGATAAAAAATGAGCCTCCCTAGATACTAGAGCTTTGTGCACCGCAGGCTCTGTTTGTCAAATATGTCGACAGCAGGAAGCTCATAATACCGCTGCCAGGTGGAGATATGTGTCCGGACAATTTACATGCCTCTCCTGCTGCTGTCCAATTCACACAGCTAATGGTCTTTAAACAATAATGCTTTATGTCTACAACATGACTGAAGTTCTTAAAGAAGACAATGAACAATCCTTTGAAATGTAATTATTTTAATCCTCCAAGTTTAAATAAGCAGCAGCCTTATATTTATTTCCCCAAATGTGGAAATGTTGGTGCATATTGAAGCTTTGGATTAAACCTATCCTTGCCCTGTCCAGTTCAAATTTATTTCCACTTTCTGCACAAATTCAACAACATTTTGTAATGGGAAATGTTATTTCATATTAATGACTTAAAAGAAAGCAATAAAAAAAAAAAAACCCTCATAATACATAAAGAAAAAAATAAGTCCAGCTGATGGTAGCCTGTGCGCTGCAGTGAGCTGTGTTACTGGAGGAGTTAGCATGCTCAGTGTTTAGACACCATTTTGTTGTTTTCAGCTTATTGAGCTTTGTGTTTAATGGAGCTTTGAACATGTCATTATAAATCATAAATAATATCAAATATAAATTAGCGGCTCCGTACACACAGTAATCAGTGGGCGGTGAGCTATTATTAAAATGCATGTATGAGGACAGTACAACCTTACTGCAAATCATTAGATGGGAAATGTTAGTACAGTGTGGCCTATAAAGCACATTTAATTATTTTTAACTTTATTAAAAAGGATAAATCAGGTCCAGTAACAGTGATTTTGCATACTGCTCTTATATCATAACTGTTAGATTTAATGATAGGAAAGAGCTACGGTGAGGTATAAAATGAATGAAGTTTTAGGTTAAAACAGTCTAGTAAGGAATCAGATGAAGCTTTTGTTAATGCGCCTTTTTTTTTTGGAAATGTTAACAGTTCTGCTTTTGTGTAAGTATAGGTCAGTGTCTAATCACATTTTATGCTTTCACTAACACACTAAACATCATCAAGTAACATATTAACGATTTCATTCCATCAAAGCTGCAGGTACTGTGACAGTTTTATTCAAATAAGCAGCAGTGATAGCTTAAACAGTGACAAAAAAAAACCTTTTTTATTCCACTGCTTGACGCAGCTGAGAGTTTATCCTTGTATGACTGATTTTGGTACTTCTGTAGGGTGCAGACTTCCAGTAAAAAGCAGGAGAAGAAACTGAGCTCCTTCTCCAGGTTAGCAACAAAAACATTGCTCACTCACTCACTCATTTGCCCAACTGCTTAATTACTATTAGGGTTGCGGGAATGCTGGATCCTACGTCCAGCTCATTTGGTGGCAAATGTGTCCGTGAATTTCCCTCTAGGATTAATAAAGTATCCATCCATCCATCCATCCATCCGTCTATCTATCTATCTATCTATCTATCTATCTATCTATCTATCTATCTATCTATGCATCCATCTATCTATCTATCTATCTCTGCCATCACAGGGTGAAGGGAGGGTACTCCCTGATAAGCTCACCCGACCATCGCAGGGCCTACACACACAATCACCCACACTCACCTACACACTTAGGGCAATTTGGAACAGTCAGTTAGCCTAATATGTCTTGGCACTGTCGGAGGAAACCGGAGTACCTGGAGAAGACCCACACAAGTACAGGGGGAACATGCAAACACAGAAACAACTGAGCCCAGGGCTTGGATATGCTAACCACTACGCCACCATGCCACCAACTGACACACGATAGATTTCTTAATCAAAACAATGGCATGAATGGTACTTTTTAATGGGAAATAACACTGCTCTTGTTTTCCCCTCTCTTTCTTGTGGTATGGCTGCTGGTGGCTTTTCTTTAGTGCACAGACTTCAGCGAAGAGGCAGGAGAAGAGACTGAGCACCACTTCCAGGTTATTAACCAAGATTTTTTTCTTTTTTTTTTTTTTTTAAATCAGAGCAGGAATATTACTCTTGATAGTGCTTGTGATGTGTCTGCTGTTGAATTCTTCTTTAGGGTGAAGTCTTCAAGTAAGAAGCAAGACGAAAGAAAGGCTTTCTATGCCAAGGAACACAAGTGCGCCTGCCTAGCACTGGATAAAGAGGAGAGCATCGTTGGATACGTGGTGCCTGTCTGTAGAAGCAGGTGTCTGGCTTCTCTAACCTTTGCTTTCTATTCCAAGCTTAGAATACTAATACAAATGTACAAAACAATGTATTTTCCCATGGGGTAGATATCTGTAAACTTACCAGGTTACCTCCAGATTCACAGTGTCTTTTATAAAGGGTCATTCAGTATTTCAAAGCAGTTTTATGAGCCATAGACATTCATAAATATATACTTATCTTATTTGCTGCGGGGGCAGCAACCTAAACAGTGAGGACCAGACGTCCCTCTCCCTAGCCATTTCCTCCAGCTCCTTCAGGGGGACACCAAAGTGTTTCCAGATCAGCCGAGAGACATAGTCCCTCCAGCTTGTTCTGGGTCGACCCCAGTGTCTCTTCCTGGTTGGACATGCCCGAAACACCACACCAGGTAGGTGTTTGGGAGGCATTCTACTCAGATGCCTGAACCATCTCAACTGGCTCCTCTCGGATGGCTGAGCTTCTCACCCTATCTCTAAGGGAGAGCCCCACCCACCCTGGAAGGAAGCTCATTTCATCCCCCTGTATCTGCGATCTTGTTCTTTCGGTCACTATCCAAAACTTGTGACCATAGGTGAGGGTTGAAACGTAGATCGAACACGAAAACTCCACACAGAAATGCCCTAGCCCAGGACATGAACCCTGTGAGACCTTTCTACCTGTGAGGCGGATGTGCTAACCACTACACCACTTTGCTGCCCAACTTGCATTATAACTTCCTACTAAATGATTCATTTCTGGATCTGTAAGAAAATAAATTATTATGAATATAATGAAATGAATGTGTATTTCTTTGATCAGTTATCTAGCCACTCAAGATCTGATGGAAAGTCAGGAGGATGTGAAGGAGGAGGGTCTGGGCTATGTGGTGATGAAGAACCTTTTCTCCAGAGACTCTGAGTATCAGCTGAAACTGGTGAAGAAGAGCCGCAGCACAACTATGAGGGAGTCTGCAGAAAAACTGACCCTGACCAGGAAGGTCATGCTTCTATACTTTTTACTGTTACTGAGTAGTTTAAGTTAAGAATTCGATTATATTTAATATAATTATATTATACTCTCTCTCTCTCTCTCTCTCTCTCTCTCTCTCTCTCTATATATATATATATATATACACACAAGAGTTTCAGCGGGCTGTCACATGCATACGCATATTACTAGCTCATGTTAGTTCAGTTAACAGCGTTCAAAATAATTGGGTTCCTGGTTCTCTAAGACAGCCATTAAGCACAACAGAATATGATGTGCAAAAAATGATTGCTGGTGGACAACCAATGATCAGCCTAACAAGGATACAATTGTCGTGAAGCAGAAAGTGACGTGTGATCAATGCAGTTGATTGGGTCACTTTGGTAAATGCAGTTTCCAAATAGTGTTATAACGTCTCACCCAATGAGATCATTTAAAACTGGTAAACTAACCAATCAAAGATTATGACACCAGCTTTTGGTTTTGGACCCAAACCAAAATTCCACAGACTCCATTTGTTATGTTTGTACAAATTGTTGTTTGTCTGTGTATTTAAAGGCTAAAGACCAGTGTATAAACTATGAACATGAACACTACCGATATGTGATATGATCAGACACATATACTTGATATATTTTATTACTGAAGATAAAAAATGTTGGCAGCTTTACAAATTTTTGGCTGACAGTTTGTAGTATTTATTTTATTTTATTTTTGTAGACCTTTGTAGACAGTGACTATGATATTAATTAATTTATTACTTATAAATTAATTAATTTCATTATGGACAACCAATTAAAAAATTGTGGAATTTTTTTTTACTGTCAAGACATAGTCAGCCGTACAACCAGCTTTTCTGTTCTTATTTCTAACACTGGACTAGAGTCCCGTACTCATACTGTTTAACTGGCTTACAATGCAGATTCAAGAAAAACATGAGTTCCAGAGGAAGCTGAACACTGACAGTCTGACTCATCCTCCTGAGTTTATTGTGAAGCCGCGTGGACAGACTGTGTGGGAAGGCAAAAGTGTGACACTTCACTGCACTGTGGCAGGCTGGCCCAAACCACGCGTGGCCTGGTGAGGCCTTCTGTTCTGTTTACTGTCATTCTTTCTTTTTTCTTATGGTATAAATGTAAGAACCACTTATGGACAAAAACATAAAATGAGATAGGACTATTTAAAAATAAGTAAATAAATAAATAATAAATAAATAAATGTGTCATAGACAAATTGAGCCAAGAACAAGTCAAAATGTAGCATGTGAAGAATTTCAGATAAAGGAAATAATATCTAATATTTCTTACTTTATGTAAGATTATGATAATTGATATGATTTTATATATATGATTATATTTTATGATAAATTTACTGGTGTTTGATATATTCTTTGACTTCAGAAAAAGTTTGCTGCCAAAACACTGCAAAGAGAATTAGTTAGAATTCATTCAAAAGTTTAAATGCAAGAAATAAACACTGAATTCGAAGAGAAAATTAAAACCAGTGAAATTATCTTGCTGTACAAACAGATCATTTGATTTAACAGTAAGATTAATAATCTCGGGCTTTGTGTCTTGCAAGCTTCATTTTAACTATTCAAGATGGTTTACCTTGGTGTCATTTTTGCAGTGTAGAATAAGTCATATTATATCAACTTGAGTCACGATGTTTGTTTGAAAAAAATTACAATAAGGTTTGTACAATATTAATTAAATGAGCCAATAATGAAGATAGTTTTTTTTTGCCAAAATGCAATTTTTGCGCTGTAGATTAACATGCACCAAACAGAATGCAATTGTCCAAGTCCTGTTTCTTTTTGCTGTCTGGTTAAACTCATTTGTGAACAGGTACAAAAATAATGTGCTCATCGATGCAAAGGCTCACTGTGAGAAGTATACCACAGAAAGCAATTACAACATGCACTCACTGGAGATTAAAAAGTAAGGATTTCTACAAGGACTTTGCATTTTTTATTTGTCTCTTGTATATAAATAAATGAATACACGTATTGAGATGGGTCATAATAATGTGCTTGCTCTGAACGTTGGTCTTTTTGTCACATTGCAGCTGTGATTTCAGTGACACGGCTGAATATCGCATCTCAGCTCTCAACGTGAAAGGCGAGAGCTCTGCCTTTGCCTCAATCATCATTAAAAGTAGGTGCACATATTCTAGAATATTAAGGGGTTTTATGGTTATATGGCTTTATTGCAGCTGTCCAAAAAAAAAAAATTTAAGAAAAGATGAGCACTTCAGGAAAATCAAAGGCTCTGTATTATAATGTATGATGTATGGTGAATTTATGAAAAATTTATCTAGTTTTGTCAAATCATATTTCTCAACATTTACATGAATCTTCAGATTGCATAAAGGACCACAGTAATGAACGATGTCAGGAAAATAAATGTGTTAATACAATCCTCCCACATCCATAAACATGCTAAGTAGGTGGATCAGTGACTATAAATTGCTCCCTGGGTGTAAATAAAGTGTGTGTGGCTGGCAACCCATCCCGAGATATTCTAGTCTGGATCCACCATGACCCTGACCAGGACGAAGCCATAACTTTAACGAATGAATAATTTACTGTTAGTGCTTTAAATCTTAAACATTAAAAATAATATTCAGATATATCTTATTAAACAATTTTCATTGACATTTTTTTAAACAGCTGTTTATATTTTCATATCATTGTAAATTAATTGTAATTTGGAGATCAGGAGATGTACTGTAAAGTGGAGCTTGGCCATATAGTGCATTAATGCAGTATTTATTTTTCTGCATCATACACTGTTCAATAGAGTTCATGTGAAGCAGGCAGGCATTTGAGTGAAGTAGATTCTATTCTGAGCGTAATAGCCAGCTGACACCATCTCAGACTCTATTTTGGACCCTTAGCTCCCTGCATTCAGGGGTCACTTGGGTCTCTTTACAGCATAATGCAAACCTGTTTTGTCATCTTAAAGGGCCGTACACACAGGAAGCGGTTTGCTTGATGCCCATTGCCTTGTAGCTTACAGTAGTTTGCTAGTTGACACCCCAGGCTCTGCTCTGACATAAGTTTAACTCAGTACCCACTCATTCCATGTCAGCAGCGGTTATATGACCCGTCACTGCTACACGGTTGCTGAATTTCACTGACATTCCATGATCTCTTGTTGCTATATTTGGGTTAGACAGGGACATTCAGCCTAGTAGGAGCCATGGTGGATGTCACTTTAATTTTTCTTTCTTTCTTTCTTATGGTATCTGTCTTATTAAGGTGTTTATTAGACATTTTGTTTATTTTCAGTGGTTCGAAAAATCAGTCAAAATTATGGGGTAGGGAAAACTAAATTCTCTCTCCTACCATTACTATTCAATGCAGAATTATGTAATACTCAAAATGAAGAGAATTTTATCAGGTACAAGGGGAATTTAACATAAATCTGAAATTTCAAATTTCAAGGTCACCGGAAGTCAAATTGTGACATAATATCTGTATTGCCTAAAATCTGTGACCCTTTGAACATATAAAATTTATATAAAAATCATGAATAAACCGAGGTTTTTATGAGCTAATTCTGACAGACGGGGCCTATGGTCAGTTTTTGGTAAAGAGTCTGAAAATTTTCAAGTATTAACCCCCTGGTGACTACATCATTGCCAATTGGCAAAATGTAATGTATAAATAATATCCCTGGCATTAAACCTAGCAACAAAATGAAGTATAAATGTCAGTTCTGTCACTGGAAAAATAATTCCATCAGAATTAACTCATGTCAGCCAAATTATTAACCCATTAGCAACCATTTGATGAAACACTTGCTTTACGCTACCATCCCCTCCCTTTATATCTATTATAGGGATTTCAGGACACTCCACCACATTCACATCTAATGCTGCACAGTAGTTTCTTTGTTGCACGTCTGCAGCGAATTGTACAGCCACCCTCGGGCTTGTATTGTCAGGAAACGAGCTGCTCACAGACACTGGGAACTGGGACACTGGGTCACTAGTTCTCCAGTTCTCCACCAATGGGTTTCTATTTGCAGCTTGTTGGGAAGGACTGCCTCCACACTGTGCTTTGATAGTAAGCATGTGCTACATGTTTATGGAGGGCATCTTGTGTCGGTGGTGGGCTGGTAAGTGATTAAGACCCTGTTCTTTTTTACCTGGTGCAATTTGATTGACTCTTCCTGATATCTGTTGAACAGTACATCTGTCCTTGTGCATGAAGAACTGAAATGATCCATCACATTTTGGACAAAGATTTTCCCGAGATCATCAAATGTTTTAGCACCATCAGACTTCCTTGAAACCTGAAACATAACAGGTGCATCCACCACCATACACGTTGCCAAGGGACTTCATGGCAGATTATTTAGCACTGGTTTGTCCTTGATGAGGATGTCTTGGAGATCTGACTCCTCAGTTGAATGTAGTTTTCCACTAGATTGACGTCCCGTCCACTGTTCACATTCAAACGCAATCTCCTAAACAGATCTCAGTCTGCTTGGACTGCTTTCTGTTACCCCTGTATCAGCTGCAACACTTACTTTTAAAATGGAAGAAAGTGTCTTGGGCTTGTTTTGTTTCAGTCTGGAGTGGAAATCTGTGGTCTTGATAAGTAACCGACTACTAACAAAGTTCTTCACCGGTTCTTTTCCCTCACTTTCGGCAGAAAGAATTTCAGCCGTCACATGGAACTTTACTAATTATTGTGCAGATTATTTGCCTCATTCCAAAAATCTTGGGGCTTCATACATGATTTTTATATGAATTTTATAGGTTCAAAGGGTCATCGATTTGAGGTAATACTGATATTACATCACAATTTGGCCTCTGGTGACCTTGAAACTTGACCAAACAGATTTTTGTTCAATTCCCCCTGTAGCTGATTCAAATCTCCTCATATTGAGTGGTAATAAATAATTCTGCATTGAATAGTAATGGTAGGACAGAGAATTTAGTTTTCCGTACCCCATTATTTTGACTGATTTTCTGTGCCACTGGGAATTAACAAAATGGCTGATAAATACATTAATAAGACAGATACCAAGTGACATCCACCATGGCCAGATGCAGGTACCCTATGGTTATCAAATTAGGGTTCATGTCCCTCTTTAACCCAAAATAATTTTGAAACTGTCATTTTGGAGTTCACCTCTGTTCCATTAAGACTGAAGTGGTGTTTAAAATCTTTGGAAGTGATGTGCATTTTCATTAGATTTTGTTCTCTACTGTAGCATTAAAGAAGCCCATTCAGTTACCAGGTATATTAAATACATAAGAAATACAGTGATATCTCTTGGAAATGAAATGGAATCGGCCAAGATAGCTTTCTAAAACCATTTACTTACTACTGGGCATGAGTGTCAAGGAATCGTGCATGATGATATTAGTAAACACCGCCATCTTGAGGCAAGAGCACAGTGCCGAACTGTCAGCGTAACAAAAATGGCAGTCGTTAACACGGACACATACGACCCAAGCAGAGACAAATCGTCGCGCAAGATTATTCCTCTGGTCACGTAGCCTTGTTTATGTTATTGTAAGCAGAAACATAACTAAAACAATATGTAAAACAGATAATTAGTTATACTGTACTAAGCTGGGGTGGTTTCCCTGGGCAACTTCATTTGTAATCCACCGAAATAAACTAATAATGGAAGGTGAAACTCATCAGCTATTCATTAGTGAATAGGCATCTTTATAATAAAAATTAAAATTAAAATTTGCTATTATTTATATACTTGGCTAATATATAATTGGCTATTATTTTTATATACAAAGCTGATATTTGGGGGACTGGAGGCTTGAGTGGAGATAACCAGGAATGGTTCATATCTAGCATATTCCAGGGAATGTGAGTGGCTATTCATTTGATTTGTCCATTGTAGCACTAATGAACTTTTGCTTTTGCCTTTTAAAGGATTTAAAGATGAAGCAGTGACTGAAAGACCTCGTAAGTCTCTCTATTTCTATAAAATCTACATTTTATACATTTACACAAACTTTAAATGTTTAATTCCAGTTACTGCAATATGCTTTATAGTCCTAAACACATACACCAAACATCTTCCATTTTTAAGGTCTAATTCTTAGCTGTCTTCCTCTGCTAAGATGGTTTCAGTCCTGAACATGGCGTCACCTTCAGGACCACCATTATTGACAAGTTCGGAGTGGCCTTTGGCCGTGAAGGAGAAACTATGAGTTTGGGCTGCACTGTCATCATCTATCCCACTGTGAAACGCTACCAGCCTGAGGTGCTGTGGTACAGGAATGGTGGGTAGGCACTGGGTTTAAACATATACTTAAACTATATGTTTAACACTGGGTGTTAAACATATAGTTTTTTATTCGTGGAATATATTCTAAAAGTGATTTTGTGACTGTGTGGACGTTTTTACTTAAAACTTGTAAGTTTTATTGAGCCTCCTTTATCAATCTTTAATTTAGTGTTTTAGGGCTAACAAACCAAATGTAAATATATCAGATTTAATAAATTTCAGTCACCTGTAGCTTATCATGCATGTTAACAGCTCATTGAGTGATTCAATTCAATTCAGTTTTATTTGTATTGTGCTTTTTACAATTGACATTGTCTATATATATATATATATATATATATATATATAGAGAGAGATAGATATATAGATAGATATAGATATAGATATGTGTGTGT
>JAOUQZ010000041.1:21798794-21829473 GCA_028564935.1 Neosilurus hyrtlii | reverse complement strand
TCTCTCTCTCTCTCTCTCTCTCTCTCTCTCTCTCTCTCCCTCTCCCTCTCTCTCTCTCTCTCTCTCTCTCTCTCTCTATCAGTTGGTGTAATTCCTGGTCCTCCTACTGATCTGGCTGTGACTGAGGCCACTAAGAGCTACGTGGTGCTCAGCTGGCAGCCTCCTGCACAGAGAGGACATGAAGGAGTTATGTATTATGTGGAGAAGGTGAATGAAAGGAACCTGTACACACACAATGACAGATTCAAAGTTCCTAAATTAAAACACTATATGTCAGTTAATTAATGGGATGGCATGGTGACGTAGTTTTTAGGACATCAACCTCACAGCAAGAAGGTTTTGAGAGAAAGTCTTGGGTTCGGGTGTTTCCTTGTGGAGTTTGCATGTTCTCCCCGTGCTTGTGTGGGTTTCCTCCGGGTACTCCCATTTCCTCCCACAGTCCAAAGACATGCACATTAAGCTAATTCGCTGTTCCAAATTGCTCCCAGGTGTGAATATAAGTGTGAATGGTTGTATGTGTGTTGGCCCTGTGATGGTCTGGCTGAATTAGACTTAACAGCCTCCCCACTAACCTAGTAGAATTAGAAGTTTTGGCAAATGACACATATTAAACAGATTTATGTAACATGGAGTGTTTAATGGACTCATCACCATTTCATAAACCAAGGACTTTACCTGTAAATAAACAAAATCCACAGATCCTTGTGACACTCAATATATAATATTAATAAAAATATATTAGATATTTATTGGTCCCACAGAGCTTTTTCAAATTATGACATTGTTTCTCACAAAACACTTTTCTTATTAAAGCCATCCATTAGATTTATACTGGAGTTATTTATAGACCGGTTTGTTACTGCATCACTGGGGTGCTTCATGATTTCCTTCACTATAACTAAATACAGGAATTGCTTTGTGTACACCAACTGTCTTTATTTCACGGATCCTGATTTAAGAATCATGACCACAAACAACAGCAAAACACTTTTTTTCATTCTCAAACAAAGTCAGCTAGATATTGTGGGGAAGATTTTTAGCTTAAAATCCACCAAATCCTTGAAATAACTTTTAAATCCCCCAAATCCTCTGTATCTTTTACTTACGCTGCATGATATCCTTTGAAACGCTTCAACGTCAGTAAGTATGTACGTCATACTGACAAGCAATACACTTCCAGAAACCTGACAACTGTGAGCTCTTCTTCTGTGAGCTTGAACTTAATAGATACAACATGTACTGTTTGTTTGTTCACAGTGTATGGTTGGACAAGACACCTGGCAGAGAGTAAACACAGGTATGCCAGTGAAGTCCCCTCGTTTTGCCCTTTTTGACCTGGCTGAGGGCAAATCCTACACCTTCCGTGTGCGCTGCTGCAACTCTGCTGGTGTTAGTGAACCATCTGAGGCCACTGGAGCCACGACTGTCGGGGACAGACTTGGTAAGAAAGCAATTCATGTGGCCAGCTCATCCTTCCCAGAAGCCTCTGCACCTACTAGTGAATCACCATTTTTGATATTCCATTGCTTTTTTAAAGATCACATTTACATTTAGGTCATTTTGCAGACACCCTTATCCAGAACGACTTACATTTATCACTTTTTATACAACTGAGCAATTGAGAGTTAAGGGCCTTGCTCAAGGGCCCAACATTTGGAGCTTTAACCACTAAGCTACCACTGCCCCATAGATAATCCTGTGCAGTGAAATTCTGGGTCATATATGAATAAAGAAATTGGGCCATATATATTGTACTGTGAAATTAAAGATTAAATTAGATGTAGTTTGAATTCTTATTACTGGACCATTCTATTTCCGTATGGTTATTCTCTTGTAAAAGACCGGAACTGGCTTCAACATGTGTGAGCAGGTACATGAGAGCTCTTGAATAATAATAATAATAATAATAATAATAATAATAATAATTATTATTATTATAATAATAGTAATAATATTAATAAATAAATTTTACTTGGATAGCACTTTATATTGCAAGGAATGTCAAAGTGCTTACAGAAAAATAAAAAGTCAATAAAATACTAGTTAGCAGAAGGCTTTTTTTTAAAAAGGAAGATTTTCAAGTTTTGCTTAAAAACTTCTAAAGACTGTGGACTTCTCAGGTGGTCTGGAAGGGTGTTCTACAGTCTTGGGGCAGCAACTGAAAAGGCCCGATCACCCATGCTAGAAAGCTTGGTTCTGGGAACTTGAAGGGTGTTTGAGGTTGTAGAATGGAGGGTGCGTGAGGAGGTATGAGGGGTGAGGAGTTCCTGTAGGTAAGGAGGAGCATGTCCATGAATACACTGGTAGATGAGGAGGGAGCCTTGTATTCTATCCTGAGTGAGATGGGGAGCCACTGAAGAGTCTTTAGGATAGGGGTGATATGTTGCCTGCGCACCCTCATCAGGATCCTGGCGGTGCTATTCTGAATGTATTGCGGTCTCTGAATGCTCTTACCAGGGATCCCGATGAGGAGTGCATTACAGTAATCCAGCCTGGAGGAGACAAATGCATGGACGAGCTTCTCTGCATTTGCTTTAAACCCCTTTCAGAGTTATAGTGTATACAACAAGGAAACATAAACAAAAGCAAGCAAAAATGGGATTTATATATTATTATATATTATTTTTAATTCTGACAGAGACAGGTTAGGTCAGCTCTGCAGAGCAGAGCTAAGTGTTGTGTAACTGAGATAGCAGACCAATCAGATCACACCTTTCCTGTGTAGTATATACTAATTAAAATCATGTACCAAAGGCAAGGTCGATGTTGCTATATAATTTTGTAATCCTCTAATGGTGGACCAATTGGACTGTGCCATTCCCATGTAGTATATACTAAATCGCAATATCTTGTCCATACCTCATTACATTCAAGTTATAACAGCTGCTTATATTTCTTTTAGCTTTTGTCTCTTGTTAAATAGTGTCTTAATTGGTATGATCTGATTCATTCTTACTTATAGAAGTCTTGTTGTTGAATAAAATCAGGTGTTGGTAGTAGAGTAAGATAGATAGAGTAGTCAATCTTCTAAGTGGTCTTTTGGACTCAAATGTTGTTTGGCTCGTCTCCATCTGTCCTCACTCTCCAGTCCAACTCTTTCAGACTTGCCCTCAGCAACAGGACCTGTTGTGCCCATCAGGAACACAGCCTCTTCTGTTGTGGTGACCTGGGGAGCTTCTAAAGAGACCAGAGAGCTTGTGCGCTACTACGTGGAAGTCAGTGTCATGGGCAGCAATGTGTGGGTGCCATGCAACAACAAGCCGGTCAAAGAAACCAGGTAGATCTTCTCTTCTTGTATATTTAGCAAGTTTAAATCCATGGAAATAGTATAAATCTTTGAGTTGATCTGAGTGGGAACTTTGATTTGTAGGTTTGTGTGTCATGGTCTGAACACGGGAGACAACTGTGTGTTCCGAGTGAGGGCTGTGAATGCCGCCGGCTACAGCACTTATTCCAGCGAGTCTGAATCCTGCCTTGTGAAAGCAGCCATTGGTGAGTCCCATCTCAGTGTAAGTAGAACAGAAAAAGAGGGAATATGACTGGTGGAGTGAACACGCGTTCACTGACCTTTTGTGTGTTATGGGCACTCGGGCACACGCATGCTCTGTCTAACTGGAAGACAAAGTTGAACTTTTAATTATCTAATTAGATCCCGGCGTTAGACCTATTGGAAAGCTCCTGTCTATGTAAATGTAATGACTATCATAATATTACTTTACTTTTTTTTAAGTACAATTTCTGAAAAATAAATTGTTATAATGTTATAAAACAATAATAACACGAACAATATAGGCTCCCGAGTGACGCAACGACAAGGTGCGCGACTCTCAACTCGGAGATCGCAAGTTCAAATCCGGATTGATGCCACAGCCATCCGTGACCGGGAGTCCATGGGAGCTTCCCTGTCACTCACAGCGATCACCAGCCACTCATGGCCGTCTGTGAGCTCATTCGTACGAGGGGGCAGGTAGCACTTTCCCTCCGAGTGTGTTAGGCTGCCCCCAAAATACGCATGTGCAGCAGTTCGAAAAAGGCGGTTGGCAGCATCGCATGTCACGGAGGGGGAATGTGCATAAAGTGCAGCTAAATGGGTTATCAAAGGCTGGCCGTGTCTCATAATGTCTATGGTGAGAAGCATGTAAAAGAACCATTGCTAATTTTCGTCAAGAGTATTGCCGTCAGTAGCAAGCGTACTCTTGACGAAAATCAGCAATGGTTCTTTCACGTTTAGTGTGTTTCTGCCCTGCGGTGGCTTGGCAAGCTGTCCAGGGTGTACTCTCCCCTTGCTCAGAGTCGGCTAAGGCTACTTAGGATTAAGTGGTTCATAAAATGAATGAATGAACGAATGCATATATAGCTCACGCAAAAGGTAATAACTTACTAGGACCAAGCGCGAACTTGTGGACTGTGGACAGACAAACACACATACAATTTTTTTTTTGCCATCACACAGTTTCTTACTGCTTATCTTCATTTGTCTGTGATCTTAGCTTGGATTTTTTCAGGATGAATAGTCTTCCCCTCACTAAGCCTATGCCTGAGTGGTTAAACATAGCATAGCAGCTCCACTCATTTTTATAAAGTTCTCTTTCGAGATCATAGCAGAGCTATCCATTAAAATATATACTATGGGGGCTCCTGAGTGGTGCAACAAAAAGCATTTGCCAGGAGCCCATGAGATAATTGGCTTTCAGGGAGGGAGGGAGGGAGGAATAGCATACACTCCTTCCCTGTCATATTCAAGTCATGGGCATCTGTGAACTCATGCAAATGGGGGCAAATAGCACTCACTTGACTATGCATGTGCAGCAGTTCAGAAAATATGTGGTTTCTTGGAGAAAGCACATACTTGCCTTCACCCTCCCTGGTTGGTGGTGGTTATGTGACCGGGAAGCTTGGTCTGATGAGTTGGAACTGACCACTGCAAAAATTGGGGAGAACAGGCAGGAGGAATGAAAAAGGAAAAAGCATGCAAAGCTGCAAGTGGACACATACCATCAGTATTTAAAAAAGTAATGGATCACCTACATTAATGTACTTAAATTCAGTTGCACACTTGGTTTTAACAGTTTGTACACAGTAGCACTTTCTCAGTACATTTAACAGTTATTCCATAACCTCTCATAAGGATATGAACTGATAGCTTGCAATCAACTGTTTTCCATGCTCACTGGCTTGTTAAAAATTAAGTATTATTTTATAATATTAATCAAGAGCCAGCTAGCCACAGAGTCTCACCTTACTTCTGGTCACCCTCATCAGACAATGCCAAGGACTGGAGGCCTGTTCCTCTCAGCAGGACAATAAACTCTCATGCTGGTCACACATCAAATACCTTCAGTCCAAATTTTGTTGCTTTTTTTTTTTTTTTTTGGAATAAGTTCAGAATGAAAGAAGAGCCATCTGGCTACTGTTAGGATGTTCACCTAAACGGTCATGCTAGAAGGGAGTCTTGCTAGTCTTCCCCAGTCACCAGCATCAGGCGTCACTGAGAACTGGAGGCTGGTTTGTTGCAGCAAACTAATAAAGTTCATTTTATTGAGGGAAGAAAACTCAATAGTCTGATTCTGGAAAATACATTTTAAAAAAAGTTCTTTTGAATAGATTCATTCCGAACGTTGTCGCTTTTCTTAGAATAGAACAGTCTAGAATCAACAGAACTGGTGTTCTGATGAGCTGATATCCTAGGAGTAGATTAGCCAATCAGAATGTGTGATTGCTCATCTCCAGTGGGTATGAACAGAATAGAATGCAGTACGTCCTGTGAGGACCTGTCTTTGAGCCTACATTTTCTCCACATCACCTCTGCACTTTTCATCTCCCCATTTATCACAACACCCTGTAGAAGCCTTGTCAGTTCACAATAAACTCACGGTACCCTGTTGAAGACATATTTGTACGCAGCCAAATGATGCTGTTCTCATTGGGAAGTGGACATGCTGCATGGAGACAGTGCTGCACGTACAATGCTCTCTAATAATATCTGAGCAGATTATTCACCACTAAAAACTAATCACATTAAACCATGTAGTTTGTTTTATTAAACCTTGCATGTTTTATGACTAACCTGTCTTGAATTCAGACTGTGATGTGTAAGAGATTCTTGGGAAGTGTGACACTGTGTCACTCTGCAATGCAGTATGTCCATGCTGTGTGTCTCTTGCTGTGTTTTGTAAATGACTTTAGGGCATGCTGTGTGTTAGAACATGAAGAAGAGGGTCCAAATCTTTCCCAGAGTCATGGTGCGGCGAGAGCACAGTGAGTAGGAGCATGATATAAGTGAAAGCTTGACAGGAGCGCTGATTTGTACTGAATGTATTATCAGAAAAAGCTTTCTCATATTAACTTTTAATCCAGCTTATTAAAATGCATAACAAGGTAATGAATTGCTTTTTAACATAAATTCTGTTATATTCTGTCAAATTGTTCAAATGTCATGAGGTGTAACAAGGTATTATTAGTACACGTTTCAGGAAACCTAACTTTTGTGTTAGGTCTTTAATCCCTGTCCAAAGGTGGCACCAGTGTTGTAGTGGTTAGGGTGTTGGGCTCATGATTGTGGGTTCGAGAGTACCTCTGTCCACTCAGTAGTATAAATGGGTGCCAGTAGAAATACTGGTAATGTAACCTGTAAACTCCTAGTTGCTTTATGCCACAGAAACTTATGGAATAAGCTCCGGCTCTTAAGGTTTGGGCATAAAAAGCCCAACAGACTAACCCTGTCCAAAGCAGTGCTAGAGAGTTTCAGTGATGGGCCCCAGCTGAATAGTTAGGCCGTAGATGCGATTAATGGCATCGACCATCAATTTTTTTTTTTTTTAGCAGCTGTTTAGAGGATTTAGATCTTTAGATGATGCTTTTTGGAATAGAGGATTAACATGAGGTGTTTCCTGTACAGAGGTGCCTTCTCTTCCCTCTGCTCTCACTGTGGTGGAGGGTATTCGGGACTGCATGGTGTTGAACTGGCAAGCTCCTGCTAAAAACGGAGGAGCCGATATCAGGGGCTACTACCTGGACTACAGGACCGTTAAAGGCAGTGTCGTAAGCAAGTGGCATGAAATCAACACCAAGGCTGTCACTGGAACTACCTATAAGGTAAGCTATTGTACTGTACACAGCAACTCAATAGATTTTTTTACACTACAGGGATTTAATACATAAACATAGGAGCACACCCATATGAGAGTTTTTTGTGAAACAACTATAGTAATATTATAAGCCTGTCAGTGGTGAAAAAAGTGATTTATTTTGATGTGGTTGTTTGTCTCATAGGGTTACAGTGTATAGCCGTTTTACGGTTACAAGATATAGCGTTCTACTCAATATGAAACATATCAACTTTAAGCAGTATGTAAAGGTCTGTGGGTGGGATGTCCCAGGGTGGTAGGGTGGTGACATTATCACAGAGTGTGAGGATAAATTAGTGTGTAATGATGTCACAATGTGTACATCATGTGAGATACAGGCTGGACGGCGGGACAAAGAGACAGAGGGACACAGATCCCTAACATGTACTTGTCAGAAGCAAAGTTAGCAGTGTTGATTATTAGTGTAACTACAGGAATGAGGGTTAAGTTTTCCTGGTTTGGGAATTTATCAGCCTCAGATTTGTAGAACAGAAAAGGTCAATATTTCTGTAAAACCAGACTGTTGTTATATGTGTATTTGCCTTTGCTGGCCTGCAGAGGGACCCAGTAGAGCTGTGCCAAAGAAATGCATTACGTACATGAATTAATTTATTACCCATATCCATTAACTACTTATCCGGTTTAGCTAGAGAAGATATCTAGGGAAGCTAGAACCCATCCCAGTGGTTCACCCTAAACAGCTTGTCTGTCCACTGCATGGCTAAAATAGACACTCACACTAAGGGGCCATCAATAATAGCCAATTAACCTAAGGTGCATGTCTTTGAACTGTGTGAACAAAACTGGAGTACTTGGAGGAAACCGATAAAAGAGAACCTACAAACTCCACTCCAATGATAGGGCTCGAACTCAGACCTGGTTAGGGAGGAGTTCACCTCCCTAACAAATATAATCTCAAAAATCAACAAATAATTAATACAGTATAAGACTGTGATTTAATACAGTGTAATTTCGAGCTGTTTAAAAAAAGGCTACAATGTGATTCAGTAAAGATTGGAGAAGTGTGAAATTTGAAGACCAATTCGTGACTGACAATGTCTGCCACATACCCTTCAGGTAAATCTTAATTGAGTTTGTTTATGTGGTTCTTGGTTTGGCACCCGGAGAGAGTTGGCGGTTAGGTATCTTGCTCAAGGGCACTTCAGCCATGAAGGTGAAGGAAGGGGAAGATGCTGCTCACTCCTCCTGCCGCTACACATTTTTCCTTCCTTTCAGTCCCAAATCCGCTCCTCTAACCATTAGGCCATGACTACCCCACTGTGGACAGACAGATGTATATCTGAATAAAATATGATCATGCTTTGAGTTGTGTACAACTTTTAAATGACTTTCCATCTCTCTGTGTGTGTTCAGGTGGAGAACTTGAAGGAGAACATATTGTACCAGTTCCAGGTTCGTGCAGTTAACCAGGCTGGTATTAGTGAGTCCTGTATCAGCAGTGCTGCCTTTGAGTGTAAGGAGTGGACTGTTGCAGTGCCAGGTAAATTAGTCAGCTGAGGCAGCTCTGCTGTGCATCAATGCTCGATGAATCATTTAATCATCACTTAGCTGTATGAATCATTTCCTCTCTCCTATCAGGCTGGATGTTAATCAAATGATTCACTGAGTGCCTTTAATGACCTCATGCTGATTTATAGTGAGTAGGGGTTGTTGATTAGCATTACCAGCATGATCTCTGCTTAAATGCGGGGCATCTGTGTAGTTTCACATCTGTAAAATTTTTTACATCTGCATATTAAGAGGAATTAGTCCTCTTGTGAGTGCGGGTTGTGATAATTGAACCTTAACCGTACAGTGTAATGTCTTCAATGGCCTTTAGGTGTCTCTCTTTACAAACATATAACAAAAAGAGCGACTAGATGATATAACCAGGTCCTCATTGTTCTTTATTCATTGTTAGTCATTGTTCACTTCCCTTTCATTGTTAGTTGATTCCTGCTGTAAAACATCCTTGTTATGTTTCTGTGTTTTCATCTGGGTAACACAGGCCCTCCTCATGGCCTTCACATGCTGGAGGTGAGGAAGGATTCCTTGGTGCTGCTTTGGGAGCCACCCACGTTCAATGGCCGCAGCCCTGTCACTGGCTATTATGTGGATATCAAGGAAGGGACAGGCAAATGGAGAGGTGTTCATGATAGATCTACCAAGAACACATTCTTCCAGGTTGGTTTTGTAAAGAAACTTACAATCAAGATGAAAGTTCCATGGGCATCATGGCCTGGGACAGCCGTTCACATGGTCAAATTTTGAGTGTCTAATACATGTAGGTCTGTAAAGACGAAGAGGAGTGATAAAGAGAAGTGATGAGGAGGAGTGATAGTGATACAGAGGACATAATGTCAGAGAGAGGGTTTTTAAGAGGAGTGATGTAGAGGAAGAAGAGTGATGGTGAAGAGGAGAGATGATGAGGAAGAGTAATAAAGATGAACGATGAAGAGATTTTGTAATATATAAGGATGTTACAGAGAGGAATTTTTATTTAATGAATTTTTTATTTATGTTGGGGGTTTTTTGGCGGGGGGGGGGGGGTAATAATAATAATAATAATAATAATAATAATAATAATAATAATAATGGCATGTTGGTGCACTGGTTAGCATGTCCGTCTCACAACAAGAAGGTCCCGGGTTTGATTCCTGGCCTCGGGGCGTTTCTGTGTGGAGTTTGCATGTTCTCCTTGTGCTTGCATGGGTTCCTTCTGGGTACTCTGGCTTCCTCCCAAGGTTCAAAAACATGCATAATAGGCTAAGTGGATGTTCTGTTCTGTCCAAATCGCCCTTAGGTGTGAGCGTGAGTGTGAATGGTTTTGTGTGTGTGTTGACCTGCGATGTCCTAGTGAGCTGTTCAGGGTGTATCCTACCCTCTCGAAGAGTGAGCTGAGATGTCCGCCAACCTCCATGTGACCCTAATTAGGTGGATAAGAAAATAAATAAATGAATAATAATACTTATAATAATGATGATAATAATAATAATTTTATATTATAATGTAAACTCAATAGGGGTTGCTTGGACCACTAATCATAATATGAAATGAGTTCTCACTTTGATTATCATTTACATCGGTCTCAATCTCATTACCTGAGGTAAAAGATAATCACAGCATTTTATATTTGTCATCCTCATCATCATCATCATCATCATTATCATCATCTTTCCCTCCACCTACCTGTTAACTAGGGAAATAGCCACTGATGTATTTGCTGACTAACTTTATTTATTTCAAACGTCTTTCTATTAAAGCACTTAAACATGGTAGAACTTTGTGGAAGTGCCCTTCTCGGGTTTGACCATGTGATGGCGCAGAAGCATCATGGAAAATCGGCAAGTCGTCATCTGATTACAGACTGAATACACTTGTATCTGTGGCATGTGGTCATATTATAACATTCTTCAGGTTTTTTATTACTGCCTTCGTTAGTGTGGCTTGTGAGCTGTACTGGTTTAGAAATTGGCCTAACTAAAAACAGGCCTGTCCTTTTGGAATAATAATAAACTGTATTTATGTTTTCTAATGACAGAGTTTTCCCAAAGATGTAGCTGCAGCGACATCCAATATTCCCAGACCAGCTCACATCAGACGGAGCTAATGAGTGTTGTTAATTAAGTTCTACATTAGTGGCAGTTTGTTTGCAACACCTCAGCTTCAGCATGCCACTGACATCTCTCATAGGCAATATTACACTGGGGAATATCATGGGATTTTAAAAAGTTTGACATAGAAAGCCAGGGGATTTGATAATATTTGAGGAGTCATGGGGTGTTAGGGAATTTTGTTTGTATGATAAAATGTTAAAATGCATTTAATAAAATTTAATAGGCATTTATTAATTTTCCATGCAATATTTATCACTTTGTTTAAGCAGAGAAAACATTTCCAAAGGAGAAAATAAAATTCACAAAAGTGAAGGATTTAAAAGCAAGTATTTATCTGCTTAGCACAAAGGCACCTGTTTTTTCCCTCCTTTTTTCATTATAGATTGTGGAAATTCAACATTTTATTCAGTAAAAGTCACAAGACACATGACATTGAATGAGAATGCTGTCTTACATGAGTGAGATCCTGTTGCATGGACCCTAAAGGCTGCTTTGAAGTTTCCTATTAATACTATAAACCTTTCTGTGACCCAGATATCTGGCCTAAAGGAAGGTGCCTCCTACACACTGCGGGTCAGCGCTAAGAATATTGCAGGTGTTGGTGAACCCTCCAAAGCGTCAGACCCCGTTGTGGCTCAGACTCGCCCAGGTAGATAAAACAGGCTCATGCACAACGGACAACCTGTTTTTTTCATCCCTTTTCCAGGGATTGATTTTTTAAATGCTGTTTTCCTTAGGCACTAATGAGATTGTGGTTGATGTGGATGACGATGGCGTGATTTCCCTGATCTTCGAGTGTGCAGAGATGACTGAATGTTCGAAATTTGTGTGGTCAAAGAACTACGAGGCTCTCACTGATACCTCTCGTCTGACTATCGAAACAGTCAAGGGAAAGTAAGTTTCTGTCTTACTTATTGAAGCTACTTATGTATTTTTCACACTTTGTGTTGTTTATTTGGTCCTCATCCATCAGTAAGATCTATAGCCTCTTTGTTCTGTGGCGAAAGGTTTGGTCACATGGCAGCATTAGACATTTAGCAGTTTGTTTCAGCATTGGACAATGCTGCGTGGGCGCTAGTGTGAGGATGAATAGTGGCAGGCTGTCTGGAAGCCAGAAGAGACGTGTGTCACCTTTGTTTCGCCAGATGTGCTGCGAAAGACGAGACAGGATGGAGGTGGGAGGCAAAGTGGGTAAAGTGAAAAAAGAAAGAAAGAAAAGGTAGAGAAATGGAAGTAAAATAAAAACGTAATTGATGTCACAGAACCTTTGAAGAAAAGAAAAAGACTAATTGGTGATAGTGAAATTTGAAAAAGATTTCAGAAAAATATCTTGCACAATTAAACCATTACACACACACACTCACACACACACAAAGTGTCGGTGTCTTTCTCGTACTCATACCAGCTGATGTGTCCTCAGATCCAGAGCCATCTTTAATGATCCTTCACTGGAGGACCTGGGCATCTACTCCTGTGTTGTCACCAACACTGATGGAGTTTCTGCCAGCTACACTCTGACTGAAGAGGGTGAGCCACATTTCCCCAACTTAATGCCTAATGACACTGATATTCTCTCTACTGATTTTGTTCAGAAAGACTCAATCTTTTTCAGGCACAGGTGCATCATGTCTTCCTATGAATCTTAAAAGGAAATTAAACTCAAACTTAATAAAAGCTTGCACACGAAGTTTGTCTATATCTATTAAAATGCACTGCATCAGGATCAACCAATTACTCCGCACACAGTGGGGCGACATTGTAATACGGAAAGGCACAAAAAAGGTCATATGATCCCCACGTGTTTTCCTCTATAATACGGAGCTAATCTGCATATGAATACATGATTTATTTTCATGAAGTATTCTTTTCTTTTGTATACGGGTGCACGCTTGTTCGATGTATGTGAACGCAAAGCATATAATTTGAATGCTTTTCTGACACTCACTAATTTATATCTGATTTGTTTGCTTAATGTTCGTATACTGTTATTTTTGCCATCAACTTGCTTTATATGAACTGGGGATTGCCCTATTCTCACAATTTCACACTCTTGTGAGAGTCAAACAGCATTCTTCTCAAACTGGTTAATGCAAACTATCAAACGAATTTTAGCACATTGCAACTTCCAAAATGTAAATAGAAACTACCTGATAATAAAAATATGCACATGTTTCATAAGACTTTGGAAGGCTTGCCTTTCATTTCACATTTACAAGTCAAGGACATGCATGCACATATATATATTAGAGGCTTGTCTGTGCAGTCTATTTATTGAAACCCATGAGTGTGACAGTGTACAGTATACATGTTATTTAAAAATTTAAATGTAAAAATATATTCTATAGGTTTGAGGCGTTTGTTGGAAATAAGCCATGACCACAAGTTCCCCAGTAAGTACAGAACAATGGTAATTACTTCAAAATTAGCAACAATTAAACAACTGTTATCCATTCCTTTTATTTATTACAATATCTTCTTGGCAGTAATTCCTTTCAAGACTGAAATGGCTGTTGAACTGCAGGAGAAAGGACGAGTGCGGTTCTGGGCTCAGGTTGGCAAGTTTACGTCCAAGTGCCAAGTGGATTATGTATTCAATGATA
This sequence comes from Neosilurus hyrtlii, assembly GCA_028564935.1. Classification (NCBI taxonomy): domain Eukaryota; kingdom Metazoa; phylum Chordata; class Actinopteri; order Siluriformes; family Plotosidae; genus Neosilurus; species Neosilurus hyrtlii. Next base: position 21,816,129 of record JAOUQZ010000041.1, on the reverse strand, counting down.
ACATCATTACTCAAGGAAAGGTATAACAACTAGGACCTTTTTTATTTTTATTTCTGGGCATGCCTGTGCACTTGATTTTTTTCCATCACACACACACACACACACACACACTGATCAACATCACCATTCATTATTCCTCAGAAATACACCATGAATTTTGACAAGAACACCGGCATTATTGAGCTGTTCATGGACTCGCTGGAAATCACTGATGAAGGAACCTTCACGTTTAACCTTGTAGATGGCAAAGCTACCGGACGTACCAGTTTAGTTCTTATTGGAAAAGGTAAAATAAACCAGTCGCTGTTATTTTGCATCATGTTACACCTTCTTCCTTCACTGTGTGCTCATACTGCTGTATTCCAATATAGCCTGTAGAGGGCAGGAAAAGATTATAAGAAATCAAGCAGTCCTCACGGGTTTTATTAGGGCTTTGTGCAGGACATCCATTAGCATACACAGCATTCTCTTAACTGCTGATTGAACTTTATCAGGCTTTACTGATTGATCATGTTATTCCATTATTCCACTCTATTATTAGCTGCTACTGTATCCGATTTAGCTCCAAGCTCCATTATCTGTTAACGAGACAAACGGTAATGACTGTTCTTACGTAGTCCACATTATATACCACAGTATAGTGGCTTTTTGTGAGCTCTGTGGTATTTAAAGGTATTAGAGATCAGGATGTGTGCATTTGATCCCAAGTTCTTTCTGCAATAAAGTCCGAGTAATAATTATGTGATGGCCTGTGGAAACATACACACACACACACAAAATTAATAACCATAATTTTAAATATATATTAGTTTCTGAGTTATGAAAACTAACACCAGAAAATATATAAGATTTTAAAACATGGTTATAACCAAAAGAGTAAATTGTATTTCAATCCTTGGGATCATGAGTTTGAGTCAAGACTATGCCGCACACATCCACAGCTGGGGCTCCAAAAGAGCAAAACTGAGAGACTGAAGAAATCGATTCAATTATGTATTACATTTTTCCTCCCGGCAATTAATGTATCGCCATACTCGCTCCAAAATAATTTTTATATAAAGGGGAAGTGGTGGCCGGGTGGAAGGGTGCTGGATTACTAATCTCATGGCCAGGGGTTCAAGCCCCACTATTAACATGATGTCACTGCTGTCCCCCAGTGCAGCTAACTGGGTTATCAAAGGCCAGCCATGTCTCTTACAGTCTGTGGTGAGAGGCATATAAAAGAACCATTGCTGATTTTCGTCAAGAGTAGCTGCATTGCCGTCAGCATGTTTCTACCCTGCGGTGGCCTGGCGAGCTGTCCAGGGTGTACTCTGCCCTCGCCCCGAGTCAGCTGAGATGGGCGCCAGCCTCCCCGCGACCCTAATTAGGATTAAGCGGTTCAGAAAATGAATTTTTTAATTTATATGTTTGAATTCAAGGCGGTGAAACATTACCATTCCTCTAGAGTCGTACAGGTGGCGCACTCTAAACTGTTAACATATTGGCAGGCAGTACAGTATCCCCTGTGGGCAGGAGTAAATTATTTGCTAACTGTGTGTAGTAATAATAAGTTACAAACTTCCTGTTACTTGGTTCAAGGTTTTAAAATTATAACAAAACCGATATAACACAGAATCATGAAAATGGTGCCTAGACATCAGGATAATATAGCATTAGGTGGTCCCTGGTGATTAGAAAGGATTGGGAGGCTCTGCATTCCCTGTCAATCCAAGTACAATAGTAGCCAGTCGTGAGCATGTGTGCTCAGTTGTAGATTGAACATGCCAAATGACTGAATCCACTTGTTTTTACTCATTTTTTTCCTCTTTTCCACAAAACAGAGTTTGCTGAGCTTCAGAAGAAGTCTGAGTTTGAGAGAGCCGAGTGGGTCAGGAGACAAGGTATGGCAGGCAGCATATAAATGCTAAATACATGCTTGTCTGTTTTTAAAACATCAACATTTTCCTACAATGTTACCCTTTCCAATTCTCACCTCCAGGTCCTCACTTTGTGGAGTACCTCAGTTTTGAGGTCACTCAAGAATGTAATGTGTACCTAAAATGCAAGGTAAGGTCGTGCAAAATATAATGAGTTTTTCCTCACCCCCATCCCAGGTCAGTCAGATTAATATTTTATATCTGACTGTACTACTCGCCCCCACCTTACCCTACGATTACTCTCATCTATTCAGGTAGGAAATATCAAAGCTGAGACTGAGATCACCTGGATTAAGGATGGAATGGAGATCGCAGAGGGTGACGAAGATGCTAAGAAAATTGGCATTGCAGCTGGCGTGCTGTCCTTCAACATTGGCAAGGTCAGGCAGCTGCAGGGCATTGCACGGAAATTGTACAGTAGAGTGAGCTTTGCTAGCAGCTACGCTACAGGCTTCAGCTTGCTAAAGCCGACACTATTCACCACACACACACTCATAAATAATGGGAGCTTGTACTTTTTATTGAATGTCATTCAGTTATTTTGTATGCAAGTCTATACATCGTATTGTATTTTTTTAAATATATGAAATGCTTGAAATCAGCTTCTGGTAGCATACACATTGATAAATAAAATGTTTTCTGTGTCAAATGACTGTTCCGCATACTACCGACAACGAATTGAAAATTAGATTCCATGCCTGTGGGAAAGGATTAACATGAGTGCATGTACATATTGTAATTTTGGGGAGGTGATCCTCCCATGCCGCTCTTGCAGGCTGCTACTGGCATTAGCTGCAATATCTGTCTAATTTCCAGCTTGTTAAAAAGAATGACAAAGAAGTGAAAAAGAAACCTGCTGCTGAAGAAAGCCTAAAGAAGCCCAAAGTCTGCAGCTTTTTCCTTTATAAGTTATCGCCGCGTTTCATGTGTTGTTATGTGGTTTTTATCTACGTCCTCGATTTCTGTGGTGTCCTTGTTTGCCTGCAGCATCCATCGCAGGAGAAAAGCTTGCCTTTTTGGAATATTTTGTTGGTTTTATTTGTGGTGCCTGTTTGTTGTTGTCTCATTTGGAATGATTTCATAAGGGTCGCTCACTTCCTTCATAATTCTCCAAACAGCTTTCAAAGAAAGACGCAGGTGTTTATGAGGTGAATCTGTGGGATGAGCGAGGAAAGGATAAGACCATGCTGGATCTGACGGAAGCAGGTAGAAGCCTTTCCTTAATATCCACTGTTCTCCTGATATCATATAAATCTCACATCTAAGACAGTTTCTGAAATACTGTATCCAGTGTAATATTCTAAGACATACTGAAGATAATTCCAAGATTTCTGACTTTTCCCTAAAGGTTATAAAGCCATCTTGAATGAAATGTTCAAAGTTATAGGTGAGTTCATACTCTTTCCACATGATTCTTTAAACTGCTTTTTAATGTTCTGTTCTATGATGTAAAAGTTACAAATGAAAGGAAAAACCTGATTAAATGAGTATACCAATTAATGTAGCAATTAATGTCCCAGCATGCTTTATAGCATGGATTAAAATGCTGAGAGGCTTACTCTGTGTCGATTTTGGATCAAGATAGCAAAAGGAACAGATCTACGTGACTCTGAAGCAGTGTTCATTATTGGGGCTCAATAATTGAGCTCAAAGTCCTTTCAACTGGCTGTGTTTCAATAAGCACAGAGGCTAAATTGATGTCTGGATTTAGGTCTGTGGGAAAGACATCACATACAAGCTGTCTATCCTCAGCCTTAGAGATAGGGCGAGGAGCTCAGACATCCGGGGGAACTCGGGGTAGAGCAACTGCATCTCTGTATCGAAAGGAGTCAGCTGAGGTGTTTCGGGCACCTGGTTAGGAAGCCTCTAGATTGCCTCCCTTTAGAGCTTTTCCAGCCATGCCTGGCCCCGGGGCAGACCCAGAACTTGCCAAAAGGCTTATACATCCTGTCTGGCCTGGAAACACTTCCAGATCTATGAGGAGGAGCTGGAAAGTGTTGCCATGGAGAGGGATGCCTGGGTTTCTCTCCTAGACCCCTGTGACCTGGCTTCAGATAAGCAAGAGAAAATGGATGGAAGGAGGAAGGTTGGATGGATGGATGGATGGATGGATGATAAAGAAAATACATCAGGAAATACGGTTTGGGGTTGGGAATGGTGGTTGAAAGTGCATATTAAATGACGATGATGCTCATGCCATGTGTAAGGACAAACACATGCAAATATTGTTCAGTTGTCTGATCACTTCCTGTTGTTTTTCCTTCAATTTGTTACACATCTGCATGTGATACCAATACTTTTCCTTTCATCGTAGCTCACTCTTCTACCGAACTAAAGGTCCAGAGCACCGAGCATGGAATCATCATCTACACGTCTGTCGTGCATCACACAGAGGAGCTTCCTGTTGGCTGGTTTCACAAGTGGGTTTTTTATTCTTAATTGTCTTTTGTATGTATTATGAACCCTGAAATGTTGCTGTCAGTGTTTGCAGTGGGACTAATTTAAATGATGCCCAAAACATTTACTAATTTGCAGAGTGCTTTATTCCCTGATATTTTTTTTTCTGATTCCAAACAATATTCAGTCTGACACATATAAGAGATAAGATATAAAGCCTCAGACTCACATAGACGGAATGACTGTGGTAGGTGAGTTTTAACCTTTCTGTGGGTCAACCGTAAGCACACCGTAAGTGTCGGAATACACCCTGCTTTCTGGGAGGGCATGACTTCTATACATTAAATGTTTGGTCATGCTGAAATTACCTCTGTGTGTGCCAATCTAACCGTTTCATGAATCAATGCATCTGTGAGTCATACATGGATGTTACCGTAGATTTCTATGGTGGTAGACATGTAAACGTATGCACCACAGTGCACACACACCACTGCTGCTAGACACGACAACTGAGATCTATGAGGCACAAGTGCCTCATATTTTCCTCCTCCATATTTCTGTATGAGACTGCATCCAAAATCCACCTGAATAGTCACTGAGTGGCCACGGTAGTACCAGCCACAATTCTCGCATATCAACTGTATATGCTTAATGGAGAGGCGTCATGATTTTTACCTAAATTCACTTGCACAAATAGTCTTAATATAATATATAAATAGTCTAAATATGCAGTGAATGTCCAAAATACTAGTCTGTATTTGTTAAATAGCCTTCCAAAACACAAGGAGTTTTAAATTTCCAATCTGACATGGAGCGGATTGTTAATGGACTGCAACAAGGAATTTTTAAAAACTTGTTTGGATGAACAGTTTTCACAGATTGAAATCCTACTGCGTGCTGCAGGAAAATTAGTTGTTCGAACCTATTTCATGTCTATAATCCTTTGTAAAGCAAATGTTCTACAATATAAATGATTGTCCATATTCACCACACACACTCATAAATAATGGGAGGTTGTACTTTTTATTGAATGTCATTCAGTCATTTTGTATGCAAGTCTATACATCTTATAGTATTTTTTTTTTAATATATGAAATGCTTGAAATCAGCTTCTGGTAGCATACACATTGATAAATAAAATGTTTTCTATGTCCGCATACTACCGACAACTAATTTTTGCAATATTTGCAAATAAATTAAGGAAATTGTGTTATTTAGACTATTTTCATTAACCATGACGCTGCCCCTTTCAGAGACTTACTGCAGTTACTTTCAAGATCACAGATGCTCAGTTGAAAATTAATTCATCTTCAGTAAACTCTTTGTTGTTGTTTTTATGGTGATCATGGTCACAGTGTACCCAGCTAACAATTTTGAGTTCCCAGAACATTCTCTGAACGTTTGCTTTTGGTTATGAACACATTCACTAAATGTTATTTTGGAAAGTTTTCTAATTGTTCTGGGAACTTTATCAGGGAATGTTACTAGATAACCTTTAGATAACCTTGTGAGAACTAAGCCTTTTCATATAAAAAATCTCTATGATGTCTGTATAATTAGGAATGAGCCAAAGATCATTGGATGCACTCCATCTTTTACTTTATTGACATATCAGACAATGTACAGACGATAACAACTGAATTACAAAACTGATTTTTTTTTACAGATTGAAAAGTTTTCTGAAATTTTAGGTCCATTTTCCTGCTTTTAAAATGTTTTTCACCACATTACACTTTGCTTTGATTTAATTTTTGCATGGCGAAAGTTATACTAAAATATAAACATATGCATAAATGAGAGATTACAAATCTTCTTCCACTTGATCTGGGGTCAGATCGTGGGGGCAGCCCACTAAGCAGTGAGGTCCAGACATCCCTCTCCTCAGCCACTTCCTCCAGCTCTTCCAGGGGGACACCGAGATGTTCCCAGACCTGCTGAGAGACATAGTCCCTCCAGCGTGTTAGGGTCAATCCCGTGGTCTCTTCCTGGTTGAACATGCCCAAAACACCACACCATGGAGGCATTCATGAGGCCTTCTCTTAACAGAATGAGGCAGGAATATGGCCTAAATGGGATAATTGGAATGTCAGTCTATTCCAGAACACCCTCACATATAACTACACACATATTCACACACTCATTCATACTTAAATGTGTAACTAATCATCACCAGCACAACTACTAACTTTTTTGGGGAGATAGGAGGAAACCAGGGAGCCAGGTGGAAACCCACATGAACAGGAAGGACATGAAACTCAGAATCAGATCAGGGACACTGAAGGTGTGAGGCGATTGTGCAATCATACCACCCGTCAAATAGTAATATTAAATAAATATCCAGAATATGACATGCCGACTTCTCTCAGGTCATTTAAAATATACACAAGGCCAACTTTTATCTCCAGTGCACTCGATCCACAAATGGGCTGTCAGGAGTGTGTTTTGAGAGCATAGCACTCTGAAAGAACAAAAGGTCAGAAAGAGGCTGGCTCTGTGCTAATGTGTTTTGTGTTGTGCATTACAATCTGCTCCATGAAATGTGAAGCACTTCCCATCCCTACCTGCACTAATGCTGGCATCTGCAATTTTGGCAGTTTTTTTCTGTATAACAGGCCAGGAGTGTGGATCTGTAATGGTTTTTCCTTGTATGAGTTTGATATGATAGTCCTTACAGTGCCCTCTGATTTGTCCTCATTTGTGGCCATTCAGAGATGGGAAGATTTCATACTCAGACAGAGTGCAGTGTGGAGTCACAGGAGAGCAGCTGTGGCTGAAAGTAAAAGAGCCCACAGACAAGGACAAGGGCAAGTATGCCATCGACATCTTTGCTGGCGAAGGCAGCGTCAGGAGAGTGCTTGACCTCACCGGCCAAGGTAAAGGCCTCAGGTGTTCCAAGCCTTCTTTAACTACATTGTTTTTGTCTCAGTGTGACATTAGTTGAGTTTATTATTTCCTTTATTTCCCACAAAATACTCTCTTGAATAATGTTCAATATTTTCTATTCCACTGAAGTATGGGAAGAGGCCTATTCAGAGTTCCAGAGGCTGAAGTAAGTAGTTAATTACTTATGTGCTTCGTTATTATCTGTGTTATGATCTGTATCTTGGTTTTATTAAAAAAAAAAAAAAGATATCATTCACTAATAATGTACACTTCTATAAACTGTCGTATGCAAAAAACATGTCTGCTAAAGTCCTAAAATAGAAAGTAACATCTGAGTACATCCTTTTGACGTTATTGCCTGGAGCTTTTTCTGACACCGCTGTATGGAAGTAGACCATATCACCTTAACAGGCTCTGATGCTATTTAAAGCCTTCACTAACAGTGCGCTTATCCATTTCCTTCCTCAGGGCTGCAGCTATTGCAGAGAGAAGTAAGTGATTTTCTCTGCTGTTGTTGTTGTGCTCTTTCTTGAGGACAGCTTGTTCTGAAAACATGTGGATGCTATTTCAATCTTCCTTACCTATTTGCATAGACTACACATACAATAGTGATGTAATAAGGGATGCATCACCTGTCTTAATGTCAGGGAATGTTTACTCTTGATAGTCTGTGCTGTAACCTCACTTCTTGTTGTTCACATTATAATGACATGTAGGGTCAGAAGTAGGAAATTCCTTTAGAGTACACATTGATTTACCAAGAGGTTGACTGACTGCTTCATTTTTCTCGTAGACCGAGCACGTGTAATTGGAGGCCTGCCAGATGTGGTCACTATCCAGGAAGGCAAGGTAATACATCTCCAACTGTCCAGGATACCAAATAACCCTATTAAAAATTATTTAACATTTACACACCAAAGGCTCGGTGGTGAACAGGCCCCCGGTACACTGAGGCTATTAATTGTTTTAGCATATACTACAAGGGAACATAAGAAAAGCTAAATAAAACCTGATTTTTATGGTTTATTTTTACATTTTTAATGTGTGACAGAAATCATGCTGCCTGCTCCTTCACAACAGTCACACATGCTCCATTTCATCATCTTTTGAAATTCATTCAAAGTATGAAACATTTTTTTTTACCTTAAAATCTTTTGCCTTTTTCTGCTCGATGGTCGCTTTTTCCTTATCAGTGGTGCTCCGCTAGTGTTGCCCTTCGCTCCATTATATTCCGACTTTACAAGGTGGATAATCTCCATGATCCCGAGATAGAAAACCAATCAGATCACACCATTCTCATGTACCCTCACTCACTCATTTGCGAAACTGCTTAATTTTACAAGGGTCGCGGCAAGGATGGAGCCTATCACAGTTGACACTGGACAAAGACGCGGTACATCCTGAACAACTCGCCAGATCATTGCGAGGCCAACACACACACACAACCATTCGCACTCACACCTGGGCAATTGGAGCAGTCAATTAGTCTTGTATGTCTTTGGATTGTGGGGGGAAACCTGAGTACCCAGAGGAAACCCACGCAGAAACTGAGAAAGAAAATAAGGAGAAAAGGCAAATTCCACACAAAAAGCCCTGGACAGGCCTGGAACTCAGCACGTTCTTGCTGCGAGGCGGTCCTGCTAACCACTACTCCATAGTGCCGCCACATTCCCATGTAGTATATACTAAGTTTCATTAGTTTTTTATTGATTGCCAGAGTTTTGTTAACAACTATGTTAAGAATTAACAAGGAGAATACAAATATAAAAAAACACTAAAGAAGAACACTAAATTCTAAATTGCACATTCTATGTTGCACATTGTGTTTTACACATGTATTACACTTTGATTGCACATACAGCATTTATTGTGTTGTAGTTGCTATTATGCAGTGGTTCTGGGGGTGTAGTGTGTCAAAGTTCCTAGACACCAGTTTGACAGCAGCAGGAAAGAAGCTGTTATGGAACCGGGCCCTGTGAGTGGGGATTCTCTCTGGCCTGTGCTGTCTAAGATTGTACCCTGAGTCTCTCCACCTGAACAGATTCTGTTTATCCTCACTATATTCACACATCCACTGAGCGATGTGTGAATATAGTGTTCATAGAAGAAAGGCTAGCGCAGATGATCCTTTGGGCTGTCTTGATGACCAACTGAAGCGACTTTCTCTCCACTGTGGTGATATTTCTGTACCACACAGTGATTCCACAGGTGAGGATGCTTTCCATGTGTCCTCAGTAGGCTTGCGTTAGAGGTTTACGACCAAGCCCAGCCTTCTTCAGCAGCCTGATGAAGTACATGCACTTCTGGGCTTTTTTTTTTTACAGTCACCACAGTGTTCTTGGCCCAGCTCACGTTCCTCGAAAGGTGAAGACCGAGGAACTTGAAGCTGACAGTATGCTCTACTACTGTCCATTTGATGGTAAGGGGCTGCAGAGGAGGGCCCTCCTCTAGGATCAAGTCTAGGATGAGCTCTTTGTTTTTTTTCTGTGTTGAGGAGCAGGTTATTGTCTTCTCCATAGGGAGTGATTCTGTGGACCAGTTCGCTGTGTGCAGATTCATCTGTTCCCCTGCATACTTGAAAATTATGTTATTGTTAGTGGTGGAGACACAGTCATGAGTGTAAAGTAAAAAGTGTTTGGGGCTGAGACAGCAGCCCTGTGGTGTTCCCGTGCTGATTTTGATCTCTGCAGAGACCTTGTTTCCCATCCTCACAACGTGTGATCTGCCGATGAGGAAGTCCAGGATCCAGTTCTGAGTAGGTGTTGGTACCCCCAGGTCTGTCAGCTTCCCAACTAGTTTCATTGGCCTTACAGTGTTGAAGGCAGAGCTGTAATCCAAAAAGAGTACTCATGCATGTGTTGTTAGTGTCCAGGTACTGTAGCGCTGAGTGGAGGGTCAGAGCGACCACATCGTCCACTGATCTGTTTGGACAATAGGCAAACTGTAGAGGATCTACAGTCTCCGGACCGCAGAGTTGATGGAATTGACCATCTCTCTGTCGGGTCCAGCAGCTTTCCAGGGTTTACCCTTTTAAACCCTCTCAGGACTTGAGTGTGTGACACTTGGAGTGCAGTTTCACTGGAGGCCACATTGGGACTTAGAGGGAGTGTCCCTATTGTCTCTGTCAAGTCTTGCATAGAAACTGTTAAATGTGTCTGGTTGGATGAAGTCACTTACTTCCACACTGTTGAGATTAGTCCTGTAGTTTGTAATTGTCTGTATTTCCTTGGAGTGTTGTTGTCTCTGTAGCAGCTCTCCAGTCTCTGGGAGTATTTCCTTTTGGCAGTCTTGATGGATTTCTGTAGCTTATACTGTGCATGCTTATACTCCTTAATGTTGCCCGACCTGAAGGCTGTGCACCGGCTCCTGATCTTCCTGTGTATGTCTATGTTGAACCATGGCTTCTGATTGGGGTACACTTTAATAGTGTGGGAGGGAATCCAAATAAGTGTGCACCAGTTGATATAGCTGCTTACAGTGTCTGTGTATTCATGAATGTTCCTGCTGGCTTCTTTAAACATTCCCATATCTGTAGCCTCTAGGCAGCCCTGCAGCTCTTCCACTGCACTGTCAGTCCAAGTCTTCACAACAGTTTTCACTGTTACTGGATTTGACTTCAGCCTAGTGGTTCAAGTTGGCCTAAGAACAACAGCTAGGTGGTCAGACTTCCCAAAGTGTGGTTTGGGAAATGCAGAATAAGCATTTTTAATGTTGCCGTATCAGTGGTCCAAGATGTTGTTTCCCTAGTGAGGAAGTTAACAACTGATACAATTTAGGCATGCTCTTTCGTAGGTTGCAGTGAGTAAAGTCCCCTAGAGTTATGAGAGCAGCATCTGGGAATGAAATTTCATGTCTGTATCTCATGTTGTACAGTTCTTTCAGAGCCTTGTCCTCATTGGCTGAGGGAGGTATGTATACTCTGCTCACGATATCACACTGCAATTCTCTTGGTAAATAAAATGGTCTGCACTTTAATGAAATATACTCCACATTCTCTGAGCACGACTCTAATATTATTACCCTGTTATTGGTGCTCCAGGTGTGTCTGATGAGAATGGCTGTGTCATTATATATATAATTAGATTTAGAGGTGGCATACGAGGTCAGTTATAATGACATCAATCTGGCCATCTCGAAAGCACTGCTGAAAAATTCCATCACCACTTGTGGTATTTGTCTGAAGAGTTAGTGGCTCTGGCTTTTTTCGACTCGTCTGTGAGTTCTTCCACAAAGCGACTCATGGTCAGTGCTCTTGGTAAATCCACTGACTCATTGCCTCAAAAGCGTCTAGCTCCAGATGTTAATAACTTTGTTTAACGCAAACTGGAAGTCTCTGTCTCTGAAAACACAAAGCTGTTTTCCCAAAAGCTTGGGCTTCCAGATGCCTTCCTCTCTGAGGATTCAGAAACATGGGAGACCCAAGATACATTCAGGCAAGCATAAAACACTATCTCATCAATGACCATGAGGTGTAGCTCTGGTGGAGTGCTACAACAAACTGTTGACAAAGAATGAGGATCAGTTTCAGTTCCTTCTACAAGTTGTGTCGGAACATCGGAAAAAGTTTTCAGAAAGTAAAAAATCTACAGTTTGTGCAGCTCGATCTTAGAGACACAGTGTAATCATGGACACACTGACTTTAATTAACCTCTAGTTTTCAAAAATATAAGTAAATTTATGAGTACAGTTATTTTGTTGAACTGTTCTTATTATTAGCAGTAGCACACATAACATTTGGACACATATGTTGTAATTATTTATGATTGCAGTAGCATCAATCAATACTGCTTCATGCAATGTTTTTTAATCAAATGAGCTGAAATTTTGCATGTGATGTTGCTTTTTAGTGAGACTAAGAAAATCACCAATTTTTCAAAGGTGTCAGAAATTTAAATATTTTGACTTTTGCATTGCATGAATGAACTTCAAACCATATTGAATGGTTTAGCGAGTGAAGAAATTAAAAAATATGTGAACACTATGCCTAAAAAGTTATTTTTGTCAGTACTATATATTGTTGTTCGTTTACTTATTCTCATCACTATGATCCAATATTACATGAAATAAATACTTAAATAGTACTCGGTTTCTAATTTATCTTCTATTTGTGTATAATCATCACTGTGCACTACTGTATATACTCTAAAACTGCAGTTAATTTTCTTTAAAATAAGGGGTCTCTTGTTAAACGTGCATGCCTACATCCAATTCAAAAAGATTAGTAAAAATCTGTGAATTTTTCTAAGCAGGAAATTAAGTCTGGAGGAAATTGCCTGTAAACAATGTGTACACTGAAATTTATTTGGCCTACTAAGACTTTTCTAGGTTGTTATAAATTATAATACTGTAATATATTGACAGATACATTATAGATTAAGGAATATGTTTACAGCAAATAGAAAAAATAACCTTGAAATAGTCTTGTTTCAAATCATATTTTGACATTTATGTGCTAAATGATCTTTTGGTACACTGGACTCAATTTCTAATTACATGCCCCATATAAGAGAAATGAAACATTTTGGAATGTACCAGAATTGGATTGTAATCAGTTTTGTCATGGTATTGTGATCACACTTGCTATTGAGTATTTATTTATTTATTTATTTTATACTACAGAAATTGGGATAATAATAATAATTACAGAAATATTGTGGTATAATAACATTCTGGATTCTCCAATTTGTTTCCCTGTAATTTCTGTTCAGTCTTTGAACCTCACCGGCAATGTGTGGGGCGACCCTCAACCTGAAGTTAGCTGGCTGAAGAACGAGAAGGTGCTGCTACCTGATGATCACATCTCACTCAAGTTTGAGCATGGCAAATTTGCCAGTATCACTATTGCAGCAGTCAGTTCAACTGACTCAGGCAAGTATGCCCTGCTGGTGAAGAACAAGTACGGCAAAGAGGCTGGCGAGTTCACCGTTAGTGTCTACATCCCAGAGGATGAGGCTGAGAAGAAAGAGTAGAGAAATACAGAGGCTGCAGAGGAGAAAAACGGGCCGTGATATGACCAGTATGCAACCAACAGCATTTTAGTCCAAAGCATGTGCAATCTGAGTACGTCATAAACATGCAGACACATTAAAGCAGCTGGCTAATTAGTAATAATAATTAACATCTTAGTAAAATAGAACCATTTCAGTCATGCTAGCAACAGATTTAAAGCACATGCCACAGTCAGTCTTACTAACTTCTTATTCTGCACCCATGATGCATTGGGACACTTTCGTGGGTTCTGTTGTAATGTGGTTCATTCTGTACTCAGGATTGATTAACTGCTCTCACTGGTTTCCTGAGAGAACCATGTGAAAAGGTGAACATGGTTTGAAATAAAATGCTTTATATGTTGCCATATTGATGCATAAATAAATAACACGTGCCTTTATTATTTTAATATTTTATCCCTGTTTGTATTATTTGTGTCTACTGTTCCCTATTTTAAAAAACATGTTACTTAGACTCATCCATCTGTGAATGAAAGTACATTAACCTAAAGAAATTTGAAAAATAGTTCAACTAGGAGTCTTAACTCTTTCTGCTAAAATATATTCCTCACAGTAATACTAAAAGGAAAATTGTTGGAATTTATAAAATAAAAAAAGCCTGCCTACTGTAGTAGTATAATGTTGTGTGTATAGTCTGTAACTGGATTTTAAGTTACACTGGTAGTATATAGATGTGCTTTAATTCTAAAGCAGTTTCTGTAAAGCAAACAGATTTCAAGGTTATGGGCTGTCTGTCTATATCTGTTTGCGGTATTGATGGTCTGATGTCATATGTCGTAAAGACAGAAACCAAAAACAGTGTTGTGTGACAACCACAAATAAAGCCTTGCAATGCAAAAATGTCTACTGTCGCTCGGAAAACCTGTTTTTCCAGGTGTCAAGGGTTCCTGAATCCTTCAGACGTTACAGTATTACTGTCATGTTGGGAAGCATAAACTGAGAAATTATATGCTGCTGAATGTACTGGCAATGAATGACAGTTTACTAAAAACTAATTACAGCTAACATGTAAATCATCCTATGCCTGTGAGTTTATTTTATTTGACTTAGAATGCATTAAGTCTTATCTCAGAGTTAAAATTATCAAACATATGTGAGCTGCAGTCACTGTGTATTGTAAAAAAAAAAGCAAAAGCTTAATATCAGGAATTTCTTCATAATAAATAACTATTATTATTATAACTATCCATTATATTCGTTCATTTATTCATTTTCTGAACAGCTTAATCCTAATTAGGGTCACGGGGTAGCTAACGCCCATCTCAGCTGACTCTGGGCAAGGTCAGAGTACACCCTGGACAGCTCGCCAGGCCAACGCAGGGCCAATCTATTATATAATATAGAAATTCTAAAATAACATTTTATAACACAATATCTTTGTCTGAAAGAAATTAACACTTGGGACAGAACAACTTGTAATACCAGAATGACACATTTTGTTGTAATGGGATAACTTACTTTATGATATCCACACCCAGTGAATGAGCAATTGTGCTTTCTGATTGGTGACTCCATTACTAGGATATCAGCTCATATACTGTAAGTAGATTCATAAAAAGAAAAAATGCTGGAGCATGTTACAGAATTAAGTCTACTACTAGATTAAATACTAAAAAGCAACTGAATTTTAACGGAATGGATTTGATGTTAAGAATGCAATTTTTATACATTGTCAGTGCCTTCATTTTGAGCGCACACACAAAGCTCTTATGTTCAGCATTTATTATTGTTAGATTAGTAACTGTGACACCAAGTTCAGGGTGCTGAAGATGAAAAGGAAAGCTTATCACTGAGTTTATTTTCACTTAACATAAAACCTTTCAGCATCCTTTTTACTGATGCATGTAGCTGTTGGCTGTTGCTTTTGGTTTGCTGTTTTGAGCAGAAATTGTCTTGTATAAGAAAATAATTATTGTTAATTATAATTTATAATTTGAATAAATTATGATATAAAAATGCTAGATACAACTTGTAAAGTACAACTTAAGTACAACTTGATTTTGTGGAATAATTGTTATAACAGTTATTTTATAACAGAATGAAACAGATTCACTGTTTTAGCTAATTTGGGGTTTCAGCTTGCCAAACGTTTGTCTCTAACTACAATCAGAGATAGATTACTATACATTGAGTGTTTTGTATATTCTGTAACATCACAATACCGATAAGCAACGTTTAATAGAACACACAAACATTACTGAAACTCAACATGACATCTCAGGTTTAATTACAGACCTTTTGAATACATACTGTGAAACATTTAAAGACGTGAATAGCAATTGAAGCTCATTTCAATTGAACATGGCCCCAGCCTCCTTCAAGATGTGGTTGTAGTTCTGCCGGAGATGGGAGTTGAAGGAACTGCTGACAGGAGACTATGCCAAACATTCCCAGGAGACCCTAACCACACACTTGGGTCTCCCAGGTCTGGAGGGAGGCCTCCCTTGCCATCAGAGCCAGTGAACAAATCAGGTGTTGATTGGTTGACAGCTCAGCTCCTCTCTTCACCTGAGTGTCTAGAACATGCGGTTGTAAGTCCGAAGTCAATCATCGAACTGCGGCCTAGGGTGTCCTGGTGCCAAGTGCAGCCCCTCTGGGGATGGGTGGTACCAGAGCCCAAGTTATGTATCGAGGTAGGCCTGATTATATCTATTCGTTATCTCTCAACGTCAGTAACCCAGAGTTGGTCTGGCAGAATCCACACCCTCGTCTTCCACCCAGTTCACACTGCTAAGTGCTAATACTAAGTGTGAGTGGGAATGGTTGTGTGTGTTGGCCCTGCAAAGGACTAGCAAGCTGTTCAGGGTGTACCCTGTCTTTGCCCAGTGTCAGCTAAGATAGGCTTCAAACCCCCCCCCCCCCCCATACCCTAATAAAGGAGAACGATTTGGCAAATGAATTAATGAATAAATTACATTAAATAAGAAAAAAGTATAAACTATGCTACACTCCAGCGCCTTATAATAGCTGATTTTGGCTGTCATTTGTATGTTGTTATCTGTTTAATGAGTTTATATTCCATGTTCCTGTTAACACTTCATGTTGCTTTATTTGACAAAGACAAAAATTTGTTTGCCTGCCTAGACTGTGTGTTTTTACCCCTCAGTCGTTATGGGTGGAGGGGTATTGTTGTTGGCTTGGCGGCCAAACCATGTGACAATAACCTTGTTCTGGCCATTGCTTGGCAGCTTTCTGAAATTTTGTATAGTCACTCCCTATGACCTAAACCTGCGCATAGGGTAGCTAACTGGCATATGTGACCTTTGACCTTGGTACAGTTGCCTTGAACATATAAAGTTTGTCCGGGCCATTGCTCGACTCACATGCATGATAGCTTTCTGAAATTTTGCATGGGCACGCCCTATGACCTAAAACTGTGTGTGGGCTAGCTAATATGCACATGTGACCTTTGACCTTGGCAAAGTGACCTTGAACATATTAAGTTTGTCTGGGCCATTGCTTGGCTCATACGCATGATAGCTTTCTAAAATTTTGCAGACACTCCCTATGGCCTAAATCTCTGCATAGGATGGCTAATAAAATGTTGATTGTCCGAAACTGTTTGTACAGGGGATGGATTTTGTCCTCTATGTGCTTGAGGCATTCTGGCACAGGGGTTACAATGTTCTATAGAACAGCTATTTTTTACTCTATGTGAGTCTGAGCAAAGGTGTATGAGCCTCTATCTATGTGTTTCAGATCAGTTATTAATAATACATGTTTTTTTTGTTTTGATTTTTGATTTTTATTGCTACCCGTCATCATGCAAGTCAGCGATACATGCCAGCCATTCAGCATCAACTCACAGACTCAACAGTCTTATGGGGTTTCCTGTGGTGGGCACAGGTGGATACCGGACAGGACAAGTGACAACCATCCAAGCCATATTCCATGACTATGGTGCTCTACTCAGGAGCTCCGCTAATATTAGCCTGTAACTTAATTCCTGTAATATTCATTCATTCATTCATTCATCATCTTATTCCTACTTGGGGTCGCGGGGAGGCTGGCACCCATCTCAGCTGACTCTGGGCGAGGGCGGGGTACACCGTGGACAGCTCGCCAGGCCATCGCAGGGCCAACAGTCACACAACCATTCGCACTCACACTCACACCTAGGGGTGATTT
>JAOUQZ010000041.1:21776242-21790683 GCA_028564935.1 Neosilurus hyrtlii | reverse complement strand
TCTATCTATCTATCTATCTATCTATCTATCTATCTATTAATCTATCTATCTATCTATCTATCTATCTATCTATCTATAGGCGTTGCTAAAGTAATTTGATATTGAGATTATAAAATGAATAAAGTGTTGGAGTGGGATTTCAGGAAAAAAGCTCGTACCTGTTTGTTCGAACCCACTTATTTTTTTCAAAAATATTGGAACAGGTGACTGATGGGTATTTCTTCAGCTCCTAAAAGATTTTTTTTAAACAAGCGGGAGCTCCGTAAACCTACTCTGGTTTTGAGCCCTAAACTTCTCCTCTGAATGCTGCATTTGTTGTTTAAGGATAACCCAAAGTGTAGAAAAAGAACAGATGATCCAGAATGTTCAAACTCATTGGTCAAAAATGGTGGAGGTAGTATTACAGCTTTGACCTGCATTGCTGCGTCTGGAATGTTTTCACTCATCCATATCGATGATATAACTCATAATGGTGGCAACAGAAGGAATTCAGTACACAATTCAAGACTTAATGAGTGGGGAAATGGTGGAAGGTTTTACACTGGTCAGGTCAATCACCAAAGATTAACGCAGTTGATGCATTTTTCTTCCTGAAGAGGAGACTGAAGAAAGAAACCCGCAAAACAAAGAACAACTAAACAAAGTTGCAGTACAAGCCTGGAACAGCATCACAAAAAAACACAATGCAACAGTTTGATGATGTCAGGTGTTTTTAAAGTTAAACTTTAATTTGCTTTTTTGGTACCTTTTTTAGTACTTTTTTCTCACCTTATTTTGGGTGGCCTGCACCTTAAGGTGTGTGTTCCACGTTGTTGAACACATGGTTCTGATCTGTCATGTCATTCATCCATTCATTCATTATTCATCTTCCGCTTCTTCTGGGGTCGGGTCGTGGGGCAGCAGCCTAAGCAGTGAGGTCCAGATATCCTTCTCCCCAGCCACTTCCCCTAGTTCTTTCAGGGCGAGGGGATGCTAAGGCGTTCTCAGACCAGCCGAGAGACGTAGTCCCTCCAGCGTGTTCTGGGTCGGCCTCGGGGTCTCTTCCCATTTGGACATGCCCGGAACACCACACCAGGGAGGCGTTCGGGAGGCATTCTAATCAGATACCCGAGCCACCTCAACTGGCTCCTCTCAATGCGAAGGAGCAGCGGTTCTACTCCAAGCTCCTCCCGGATGACAGAACTTCTTACCCTATCTCTAAGGGAGAGACCTGTCACCCTGCGAAGGAAACTCATTTCAGCCGCTTGTATTCGCGATCTCGTTCTTTTGGTCACTACCCAAAGCTTGTGACCACCGGTGTCATTCATCTTTTTTTCCTCAATCCCAGTAGTGTATAAAAATGTACATTATAATATGATGGAAACTATTAAAAGGTGACAGAATTGACTGGGGATGTTGAGCATCAGATTGTTCTTTTAGGTTTTGGGAAGGTGTGTGATGAGCTCTTGATTTTGAATTACACAGATTGACATCGAAATCAATGGAGAACCTGTGGATCTACACATGAAGCTAGGAGACAATGGAGAAGCTTTTTTCGTCCAGGAAATGGAGGTGCAGGATATGAGTATTTTCACATAAAATATATTTTTTCTGTAAACCTCTCTCATCTCTGGAATTTGTTACTATGTCTTCATAAAATTGGCTTTTAAATTTGAGCTATGAGTAGGGAGTAAGTGCACTTCTTCTGTCCAATCCAGGAGACAGTTCCAGCTCACCTGGCTACCTCTCCAATTCCTACTGAGAGTCTCCTTTTCTGGGTTGGCGATAGAGCCACGCCTCAGGATCTAGATAACGATCCTCTGGACCTTGAGGAGCCTCCTGAGCCCCCCGTGCCCAGTACAGGGTCAGGCAAGAAGAAGAAGAAGCGGAGAAAGAAGCATAAAATGGATCCCCGGCGTGAAGATATGACTCCTCCTGCCCCTGTCGGTGCCTCTGCCAACACAGAAGACATCTTTGAAATGGATCTAAGCACTGATGAAGAGGCCACACCCAGCACAAGGTCATTACCAGTTACCTCACTAACACCTTGATTGCAATGGACAGAAATAAGAAAGCGCATGAAATTTATCTAAATGTATCCCTTTTCTGCAAACTGTCACGTTAGATCATCTTCAGTTAGCACTTTGAAAGAGGTTGAACCTAGAGTACCGGCAGTTCGTCACTCTCCAGAGAGCTACCCGTATTCTGACGGAGACTGGTCGCCTGCTGACAGGTAACTGTTCATTTAATTCCAACACACAGATATGCATCTTTATGATCAAACTTGTGCACATCAGGTATTCACTTCTCCCTGTCTTGCATTTACTCTTGTCTAGTCACGCCATGTCTCAAGCTTTCTCTCCCAAGAGCGACTCTGAGCTCGTGATCCGGCCCTCTGAGAGCATGCTAAAAATGGAGTCTCACATGCAGTGGACATGGGGAGAGCTTCCGGAACCCACCAGGGTATGTCTGGTACTGTGTTTTAGCCGTAATAAAATTACATTTACGCCATTAATGCAAATAATTGCATTAGGAATAAGGCCATTGCTCAAAGGCCCAACAGTGGAACTGGGGCTTGACCCTCCCCAATTTTCTGATCAGTCAGCCTTAACCACCAAGTCACCACTGCCCACTGTATAAATCTGTGATCGTCATTTTTTAATAGAATTTTACACCTACTGTTGGAATATTGATTTTCCTGTTAGGGAAACCCCCACTGTTTAATTACAGCTGACTGATAAATCAAGTTTATTAATTAATTAGAAATTTGTATTAGGACATGACGTAAAATAAAAATTGTGATTCACTTAACAGTTAATTTATTTTAATTTGCGTAAGGTTAGCACTAGCCATTTAGCATTAAAAAAAATAGTTATAGTGAGAGGCGGTGTAGACCCTGGACAAGTCATTCTAGCTAGCAGCCTGTCATTCAGACAAGCAGCACATGAATTCTACATAAACTGTATAAATGGTAAAAAAAAATTTCGTAAAGAGTGTGTTTTGCAAAACTGATAAAAAAAAGATAGAGAGCAGTGGTGGTTCAGTGGTTAAGTCTCTGGCTTACTGAACAGAAGGTCAGGGGTTCAAGCCCAGTACCATCAAATTACTACTGTTGGGCCCTTGCATAAGGCTCTTAACCTTCGACTGCTCAGTTGTTTAAATGAGAGCTAATGTAAGTTGCTCTGGATGAGGGTGTCTGTCAAATGCCAAATATTATGTAAATGATAGAGCATAATATGAAACGCTAGATCATTATTCAATACGTATTGTCATATCGCACAGTCCCATTGACTGATTTTATAGTAACAGTTAATTTACAGGGACTAGTATGGTGGACGTACTAAGAAGATCTAAGAAGAATCTAAGAAAAATAATAAATAGATTAAAAATAAAACTTAACCTCATCCAGTCTCTGATTTAATGAAAAATTGAATGACTTAACTTCATGGAAGTTTTTTAGATTGGATAATATGGGAGTTCAGTCCGAGTTCTGTTTCAACCTTGTTACACAACTTCACTGCCTTCCTCTAAGTAAATGTGTTACAAGCTGTCCAATATGCAATGCAGTTTGCAGTTTGTCATTTGCACAGTAACCTATTCTGATATGTGAAAGATTCTTCACATGAAAGTGTACTGTCTACAGTGGTGTTTGAAAGTTTATGTACCCTTTAGATTTTTTTTTCTAACTGCTGATCAGTCCTCCACATCGACTTGGCGGGATTTTATTCCATTTTCTCTGTACAGAAGAGCTTCAACTGTGGGATGTTGATGGGTTTCATCACATGAACTGCTCACACAACATTTCTATTGGTTTAAGATCAGGGCTTTGGTTTGGCTTGTGTCCCTTAGGATTGTTGTTTCACTGCATGTGACCTACATTCTCTTGCGATTCAATTTACTCAGACTATTAAACTCCCAGTACCTATCACTCTGTCTAGAATTTCATTGCTTACTAATAAAAATGTGTATAGTTTATAAATAAATAAATATTGTGGTGGGAATAATCAGCTTAATTTTTATTGTGTAGATTTGTGACCCATCACAGCAAAGAAGGTATTTAGTTCAGAAATTATTAAATACTTTGTTCAACTCTAAAAGTGATTTTCTCCAGAGCTGCATACTTTAAATGCTAAAAATTCCTGGCAGATTTTGGTTAGTTACTCCAAAACTAAATATGTTGGAAAATCTGGTATCATTTTTATAGCATAGGATATCAGCTACAAAATGGTACCAAGAACTCAAAATTATTCAATTCTGATTTAATACCAGCTTTGCTGTGGTAGGTCACATTTATACTTTATATTTGCCACTTATTGGTCCTGTTCTTCAAAAATGTTTCCACTAGATGGCCAAAAAAGACAGAACAGAGTTCCCCAAGACTGTGACCATAACCCCATCAGAGAACACTCACTTCAGGGTGATCCTGAGCTCTGAGGCCATGGCGCCTGAAGCTGATGATAAAGATGCACTTGAACCTGCACCCATATGTACTATTGTAAAGCCTGAGCCTCGTACTCCAGCTACCCCTATCACCCCACTGATATCTTCTGACAGTGTAACCACCTCTACGCCCTTAGAGTCCCACAGTACTGCCCCCAACCCTCAAGGTGGAGCTACGATGGATGCTTGCCCGAAGACCGATTCTCCATCCAAGAAGAAAGGTAACCCGATTGTAAATTTATTGATGTGTGTCATTGCCCACTATAATCATTCTGATTTATTGTGTCACTTGCCAGTGATGGTGGAGCAACACACAGTGATTGCTATGTGTGACGTTGTCCATGTCGTTGTCACACTTCTAATCCTCTTCTCGTCTATTCTTAAACCAGTCAACGTATTTCAACCAATTATTCATTCATTCATTTTCTGAACCGCTTAATCCTAATTAGGGTCACGTGGATACACGCGGTTCCCCATCATTAATCCGCATCTTCTCCTTCACCTGTGAATGGACTTTCCAAAACTTTCATGGAATTTTTTATAACATGATACCATTGTGTGCCTCCTATTTTATTACCTTTGCCCTCAGGTTATGTTTTCTTTGTTTGATGGCTTGTGTGCAGTCTAACTAAAAAAGTCATGCATGGATTTTAATGACATTTTTCTAGAGTATGGTGTAGTACAAGTAGCAATCCATTAAATTTTGAGGTGATCTGTGAATGGGATCATGTGGAGGAAAAACAATAAATTGGGGACATTAAGTGAAATAATATTTGAATCAGTGTTAATCAGATGGCCACTGGAGGAGAAATCTCAGTGTAATGCCAGGTTATAATAAAAACCTGCTGTCCTTTGTCCCAGGTTAATCAATGCACTTGTATCCATAATCCATTTGTGCCTGGTGAAGGTGCCTTGCACTCTGATTGCACCCCTAGTTTTTGTATTAAATCAACTTTTCGGCTTGATATCTTTAATCTGCATCTCCTACATCTGAGAAGGGATCGTCACAGAATTTTCAGAACACAATACTATGTGCATCTCCTTTTTTTCTTTGTAATAAATTATTTTGTAGTCAACACAAGTCTTCACTGAAAGATTCATAAATTTTCTTTTGAAAACAGTTATACTAGTGGGGGTGGGGGGGGTGTAGTTACATTGCAGCATTTACACTTCATGATGAGATCTACACTGAATCTGAATTAGGCCGGGTGTGAATTTGTGGTAGTCTGGGTTGATGCTCCTGTTTTTTATAAGGCTTATGTTTTAAGTGCACGGGTTGGAGACTGCTGAACTGGCAGTGTTGGTGTTTAATAGCATTACTTTTGCTATATATTGTTCAGGAGTACCAAAGAGAAGTCAGCACCAAGGGCCTGAGGACATCTACCTAGATGATTTGAACGTGCTTGAGCCTGATGTGGCTGCACGCTACTTTCCCAAGAGGTACAGAGAAGCTAATAATGTACAGACTGTGGCTTGTTAAAATGCCGTGTCATGTCTTTCTTTGCAATGATATCCGCGTTTGCAAGTAAATGCTGTGCCGTGAAGCTTTTTAAGAGAAATCCTGTATCAGCCTTTTAAACTTTTTAGTGCTAGCTGGCTGGTGAATGTAGCTGACTATGCTTTCTGTGAGACTATTTTAAAATTACTGTAGAATACTGTAGAAGGAGAATACATAGGTGTGTCTGTGTGTGTGTGCATACAGTGAATCAGACTCTAAGCACTGGATGGAGTCAGGGATGCATTCAGGTTCTCAGTCCCCTCAATCAGTGGGCAGTGCTGCGGCTGACAGCGGAACAGAATGTCTTTCTGACTCGGCTACAGATCTGCCCGACGTCACACTCTCTCTGTGTGGGGGGCTTAGTGAGAACGCAGAGATATCCAAAGGTACACGCAGTACATTTGATTTGTAATACAGCCATTATTCTCCACATATTGAAAAAGTGGTTATCATCATTTCTAACCTTGATTTTATATTCCAATTAGAAAAGTTTATGGAGCATATCATTACTTACAATGAGTTTGCGGAGAATCCAGCCATTATAGACAATCCTAATTTAGTGGTGAAAATAGGGAACAGGTAGGAAAGTTAATCATTATAAAACTGTACTTAACTAAAACATTTGCTTATAAGTGGACGATTTGTGCGTACTAAATATTTTAAATGCATTTTCACCCCACAGATACTATAACTGGACATTAGCTGCACCACTGATTTTAAGCTTACAGGCATTCCAGAAGAATTTACCCAAAGCTACAGAGGAGGCCTGGGTTAAAGAGAGAATGCCAAAGAAGTCTGGTCGCTGGTGGTTCTGGAGGAAAAGAGCAGACAGCACTATCAAACAGGTAACTATCAAACAGGTCAAATTATACAGTCAGGGTGTTTTTTTTTTTTTTTTTTTTTTCTGTATTTATCCTGCAAGGGAAATTATTGCCTCTGCATTTAACCCATCCAAAGTGAGCGCACACACTTGGAGCAGTGGGCTACCACACTGGGGCACCTGGAGAGCAGTTGGGGGTCAGGTGCCTTGTTGAACGGCACTTCAGCCATGACGGTGGAGGAAGGGAAGGCATGGCTCACTGCCTCCCCGCCACACACTTTTCCTGCTGATTCAAGAATCGAGCCAGCGACCTTTAGGTCCCAAACACGCTTCTCTAACCATTAGGCCACGGCTGCCCCCTAAAGGACGTTTCTTTTAGGCTCCTAAAAGTTTGTATACCTATTCATCCTCTTCACTATGTATGGGGACAAAATACACTTGTTTTCTCTTCCTGACAGGTTCATTACAAATCTAGTTGTTTATGCATCTTGTTTATAACTCCAAGTATGCCTTATTTTATTAATCATCCGTTTGTTTATGAAGGCCCTCTTATTTGTACCCCAGGCAGTCATGACTAAATAGGTAAGAGGTCCTAAACACTCAGGTAAATAAAAAAGCCACAAAAAAAGCAAAATTCTGTATATGGGAACATATTTCAGTTATGTACATCTTATGAGATTTTTTAGGAGTAACAATTAACTTATCTGTATTGAGTTTGATTTTAAGGGTCTTTCTTGAAGTAAATTTACTTCAAGTAAAAACACTTCAACACTAAAACACAAAAGAAAGTAAGTAAATAAATTCGCCCCAACACATTTTTTCCAAGGGCCAATTCCACTGTATTTATTTATTATATTGAGGGATTTATTATGCAGCAATCCGTCACACAACATTCAGGGAGCAGTTGCATTTCTTCTCACAGAGGCTCATTTATTTAAAAGCTCTGGTAATATCCATGTGTGTAGGTGACTTCTTGGCTTTTGGCTTTACTGGGTGAGCTGTTTCTCTGTTAATAGAAGAGTTCTTTCTGTAATTTTTGGCACATAGCAACGAAGAATTTAT
This sequence comes from Neosilurus hyrtlii, assembly GCA_028564935.1. Taxonomy (NCBI): domain Eukaryota; kingdom Metazoa; phylum Chordata; class Actinopteri; order Siluriformes; family Plotosidae; genus Neosilurus; species Neosilurus hyrtlii. The sequence continues at coordinate 21,782,884 of JAOUQZ010000041.1, read as the reverse complement.
TTTTAATGTCTGGAATGCATTTATTTACTCTTAAGCATCTTCAGTTGCCTGCACATCAATGGTGTCTTACTCGGTGCCTACTTCCGTCCTGCAGTTCGGTAATTAGGACTCCACGGAGTGGTAGAGTCTTAGAGGCTGTGTGATGATCGATATAAACAGAGCAGGCAGCTAATATTCTTTTTTATCAGGAAGAAATTGAAAGGCAGCTGATTTGCAAAATTCTTTCACGTCAGTCATTTGTAGTGCGAGACCAAATAACAACAAAAAAAGTATTTTGTATGAAATGAAAAGGTTATTTGATTGTGTCCTGAGCAGGTATTTGATCTGATATGTCCTCCTTTGCTGTTTGTTATATTTAGTCTGAAAATGCAGGAAAACTGGAGATGAAGGGGGAACAACTCAAAGAGGGAGAAACCTCCATGGAAAATGATCCTTGCAAGTAAGACACCATGTTCACTTGTTGTCACAGAGCTTGCTGTCTGTGTGGGTTAAAGGGTCGAATTTCAGTATGGTCTGTTAGCCACACCCAGACAGCAATGAAAGTGTAAACAAAGGTGAAGCTAAAACCAGATATATTACATTGTGTTAACCTTTAAATAGTGGTATGCAGTGGTAGCTCAGAGATTAGCTGTGTGTTCAAATCCCAGTACCACCAAGCTGCCACTTCTGCTTTAACCCACGTCTGCTCAGTTATAAAAATGAGAAATGCGAGATCCTCTGGATAGCAGCATCTGCCAGACATAAATGTAAATGTCAAAGTGACTATAATTTTCTCCAAGTGAATGACTGGGTGTCCTAGACTTGCCTTGCAGTGAGCTAGCTTGGTATCTTTTAAGGCTTATTTACACCACATGTGTGAGCGAGGTATAAAGTTTGTATTTTACACTGCCTCTGTTTCTGAAGTGTAATTCTAGAATGTTCCAGGATGCAGGTTTGTTAGGGTGGCCAATTTATATATGGAAAAAACATGCAATATTTTAGTTTTAGTCTCTATGCAATAAATATATTGCTGTGAAAAGCCTAATTTGTATTGGATAGATAGATATATATAGATTCAGATATAGATATAGATAGATAGATATAGATATGACAGAAATATTGAAGCTGGCCACATTTTGAGACTCGTTTGGAGCGACTGAATAACTGGTAGCTTGTTCCACAGGCAAGGTATGCTGTGAGTAATGAGTTAATATTATTTACCAATATAGTAAATTATACACAAGTAGTTATTAACTACTCGTGTATAAGTTACTATATTGGTAAATAACTCATTTATTCATGTAAATGACTGTAGTACAGAGTAGTGTACGATTGTATGCATCAAACAATAAACAGCCATACAGAATTAACCTAACCTGCATGATGCGTCCAGCAATCATCCCTTTGTTGCAGATTATGCTGTGAGGATTGGGTGAATCCTTTCACGCATCAGATTGTGTCTGTTACTGGCAGACTGTGTGTCTGAACTACTGTATTAGTAACTATAACTTATGTATTGCATAAGTTATAGCGGGATGGAGCTTTGCTCTCAAAATATCTTGCCTGTGGAACAAGCTACCAGTTATTAGTCGCTCCAAACGAGTCCATAGTCTCAAAATGTGGCCAGCTTCAGTATTTCTGAGATGTCTTGAGATATATATCCAGTGCAAATTAATTTACATGGTCTGATTAGACGTTAAAATGATTATTGATACAGAAAATAAAATTACACCAAATGTGAAATAGCCCTTTTAGACGTAAGTGGTGGTGTATAATTTTCACTGCACACTACTGTGTATTATTTCAGATTTCTCACTATAGGGTTGACAACACACTGTTTTCTGACCGTTTGATGTTCGAGCTACCCTCTAAAATAGGTTACTTGTGTATTAAAATGGATTACCAGTGCCTTGGGCCTCAAGAATTTTCAGTAGCATTACAAAATTTTATTATTTGTAATTTGAACATTTTGAGGTGGCTGATTTCTTTTTTTTAATATGATTATTATTCATCATGACAAGCACGTGGGAGTCTGATAGGATCATGGCCAAGTTTGCAGAGGCACAAATGACCTTGAGTGATGCTTTTAATTTTTTAGAGTGATGTTATATTTGCTATAATATTATATTTTTATTTATAAACGAGGCCATTTGATTATTTTTCTGTAATAAATATACAGAAATGTTAACAGCCATGGGTGTTAGATTCTGGACAGAAAAACTGAATTCAGTCAAATCAAAGTCCCTGTGTCAAGATGGTACCTTGTGTCCACAGAATCATTACTTGCATGCTTTTTAGTAACACGTGGCAGTTTTTTCATGGAAATATAACATTGCATAAACATCGCTAATTTCAAGTTTCACGCCACTTGCACTGCGAATCAGTTTTGAGAAGTTCCAGCTTCAAGCAGGTGGGCATGCTCTGCCTTGATATTCATTAGCATGCTAGTATTCGCTATGCCATACATGCACAGAGTGAGCATGAGGATTTCAGTATATGCATTCAAAAGATTTTAAATGCAATAACTTAAGTCAAAATAACTTAAGTCGTGGTTAGTAGGTCACACCTCGAAGGTGTATAGAGGCAGGTTGCAGCAAAACATCACAGGAGGGTGTTAGTTTATTCGGTTTTCTGTCCTAGTCCAGATGAAAAAGAAACAGATGATGAATGGATTAGGTGATTTAAACCAACACAGGCAGACTGGAAAACAATGGTACAGGTGTCAAGAATAACCATCTGCCTATGAATCCAGCAGCTCGTTGAAAACGTTTGGAAATTGTTGCATTTCTTACTTAAGATTTAGGTTAAAGTTAACATGTCTGAAGTGTTGTAAGAAAAGTATTCATTGTTTGGAGAGAGGAAATGGATTATCTAAAGCAGGGTTTTGTTTTTATAAATTTAGTAAACTCTCTGTATCAGTTACATAGAATGGCCACAAATGCATACATGTTTTGGCTTCAACAGGATATTATTGCCCCTTTGGGGCTCTCTTTATACATTCCTCCTTTTTGGCCTCTGCTGTTCTCAACTCTGCATTCAAGCCATTAATTAAGGTAATGGGGAGTAAAATACCATATCGTGATTATACAGTGGCTTGCAGAAGTATTGGTACCCCTTGAACTTTTCCACAGTTTTTCATGTCACATCCATAAACATAAATGTATTTTATTGGGATTTGATGTGATAGACCAACACAAAGTGGTGCATAATTATGAAGAGGAAGGAAAATAATACATGGCTTTCATAACTTTTTAAAAAAAGAAAATAAAATCTGAAAAGTATGGTGTGCATTTGTGTTGAGCCCCCTTTACACCCCTCTGATACTTGAGCACTCTGGTTTCAGTGACAACTGTTTGTGGGTGCTAGTAAATGTAATTCCCTGACCAGATGAGTACTGTTTGTTCAGAGTGGAGTCCAGAGAATCATCCAGTGATGAGGAGGGGAAGGAAGTGAGTGCAGCCGCTGCCTCTCTGGAGCGCTCTATTCAGACTGAACCCCAGCCTCAACCTCAGCCTAGCACACACTCCTATAGGAAGTCCCTACGCCTCTCTTCTGAACAGATTGTGAGTCTTCTTTACCTTTGATTCTCTCCTAATGTGAATGAAGCCCTGTTTCAGTTTTACTTAGGAGTTCTCTAAAGTAATAAGACCAGTCAGTTGATACTGGGTAGTATTCACAGAAACTTACATGCACTTTGAGTCTTATTACTGTTTGTTTGAATGTCCTCACATTTCACAGATGCTAGGTTATGTATTAATCTTTCATTAATTTTTTTTTAATATATGTGAAGCTAAAATCAACACAAAATAGGCTGCCGAACTCAACACAAAATAAGCATGAGGTGCCAAGAGCCTAAAAACTGTTATTGTTTAGACAACTGTATTTTAAACACTGTAAACTGGTCAAGACAGGCTGACGTAGAAACTTTTCCTTTAGGACCTGTAAGTTGATCTATTTTCACTTTTAATTCATTGTTTTTCATTGTCCAGTACCGGTGAATTACCACTACCCATTATTCCTACGGTTAAAGCCAACAATTAGAGACGTGGCTGTAACCATGGAAACAATGTCCGGGGTTATAACAGTACCCGCTCTCACTTTGGAGGTTGCAGGCTAATTGGCGATGCACATGTGTGTGCATACTGTATATGCACTGTCTTCTGACATATTAACGGATTTTTAAACAATGTAAAACCAGCAGCCTTTTGTATCACAATGGAATTTTTTGAATAATAGTTTGTGGCTTGTTTCAAACTAAATTCTTAATCATTAAATGTGGCCAGAAACTGCTTACTCTTACTCAGGAAGTGGTTATTTGACTGACAGCTCAATTATGTTTACTCACCGTCAGACTGCTGGATGTTGAGCTTACAAGAATCTGCATGACGGTGTTGGTGATTGTTAGATGAAAGTCAATTAGAACAAGGCAGCTTTTACTCAGTTGACCTAAATAAAGAAGGTGATTATTTCACGGCGATGGTTACAAAACGTTAATTAAAACGTTGATAAGTTTTTCATTAGCCACTTAAATTAGGAGACCTGCCTGGGTAAGACTAAGCTTAAATAAAGTTAGATTTCCGAGTAGGAAAATCCATTTGCTCTTAACCCTTAGCTTGTGTGTAAGTGGTGTTAAAAAACTCCATCCTTTTAGGCTTTGCTAATCAATATGTTCAATGAGTCCAGAAAGGAACTCTGCCTAATGCTCCGCTAAAGGCTTTTCTGTAAAAATACACTGTTATAATCTATCCCAGAAGCTTTACTTGTTGTTATTTAGACTAATATTCACTATAACACAGGGAATCATTTGTGAAGGATTGTGTAATGGCTGTTATTTTGATTAGAGCTCCCTCTCCTGGCTTCAAATCATCTCAACCAATCAGTTTTTAAAGAACCTTGCCTTAGTAGTTTTAGCACATACTTAAAATGAGATTTAATGAAGTGAAAAAGATTTAATGAAGTGTGCCGTGTACACACACACACACACACACACACACGTGTATGTATGTGTGTGTGTATGTATGTATGTATGTATGTATGTGTGTATGTATATGTATGTATGTATATTATTATAACTTTTTTTTTTTTTTTTCCCTAAAAGGGCTTTTACTAAAAAAGAGTAAAAAATTACTTCTCTATAATTTTTGGGTGAAAATGTATTCAACGGCAACGAGAACAAAAAAAATAATAATTCCGACAAGTATATTAAGGTAAAAGTATGGCTAATAAACAAACATGTATGTATGCGCATACACACACATATAAAATGTGTTTGTGACAGGGAAAAAAAAATATTTTTAACCATATATTAAAAAAAGGAATAAATAAGTAAATCAGTTGTCATCTAATATAAAATGTTTATATATGACTAACGAATATGCATGTGCTGTATGTGAGGTACACTTCACCCTCGATTTCCCGGATTATTAGGAGATATGCTGTCCAGGAACCTCAAAAGTCCAGCAATCGCTAATATCTGGGGTCCCTACCCTTTCCCGGACATTTACCCTAATCGGTCCGGCAATCGCCATTATTCAGCAGCAGTCCCGGACTTTTACAACACTTATGTAACACTCAATACACAATATTGTGTTCTCTCAAACTTAAGGAGTGTATCAGCACATTCTTTTATCATATTAATTTTAAATGTGGGTTCTGGTTCGTGTTCATTGTCCTCACTTTCACGTTCACTTAGCTCTCCCGTTACTGATGCCACTATCTGTTTATCGGACTTTATTTCATGCCCCTTTGCGGCTTCATTTTCGTCCATCCACTTTAATGGGAACGGGCCGACCCGGACTTCCAGCATTTTTCCGGCAATACCAAATAATGTTCCGGTGCCGGATTTTGTACATGAAATCCGAAATCCAGGAAACGGGTATGGGAGATTGAGGGTCAAGTGTATGTTTTGCCACAATGAAATTCATCTGTATCTTGGATTATATTGCTTAATATTTCATAGGTTTAATTATCTATAGCCCTGCTTTGTTGTAATGTAAGAGATGTGTGTGTATAAGGTGATGTAATGAATATTTCTGTCTCACAGGCCAAATTAAAGCTGAAGGAAGGGCCTAATGATGTCACCTTCAGCATAACCACCCAGTACCAGGGCACATGCCGCTGTGATGGCACAATCTACTTGTGGGACTGGGATGACAAGGTCATCATTTCTGACATTGATGGCACCATTACAAAGTAGGTATTTCATTGAGTTGTAGGTCTCCATAAATCTGGTCACATTGCAGTGAGTCAATACATTCAGCTCAGTCAATCAAAAAATAAAAAGGTGTACTGTGTAAATATTACTAATCACAGCTCACTGTGGTGTGCAGTAATGAGTTTCATTTTCTAGATTCCATCTCATTGGTTTTTCCTCCATGAATAGACCTAGTGCCAAAGAGATTGATTGTGTGAAAAAATAGCAATTTACGCTAGTAGAGCTTGTAATTTCAGAAAAGTGACCCTGTTTGCACAGACTAATGGATACTGTCTTCTTGAATAGTGCTGAGTTTGATGGCACTCACAGCACTAATGTTAAGCTCATGGCCAGTCTGGGGTTTTAAAGTTTTAATCACACCAAAGGCAGATGTACTGTGCAGTCATAAAAAAAACAACCAAAAAAAAAAAAAAAAAAAAAAAAAAAAAAAAAAAAAAAAAAAAAAAAAA
>JAOUQZ010000041.1:21744929-21771685 GCA_028564935.1 Neosilurus hyrtlii | reverse complement strand
TGTGTGTGTGTGTGTGTATATATATATATATATATATGTGTGTGTGTGTGTGTGTGTGTGTGTGTGTGTGTGTGTGTAAAATATATACGTGTTTGTGTGTATGTATGTATGTCTTGTCTATACAGTATATATAGGGGTATCACAGTCTTAGTGTTGGTCTGTCTGCTACTGGTAGACAATTAAATGATTTTTTCCCTCCAGGACCAGCATAGTTATTATCCTGCTGTGGTGGTCCAGCGTAGGCTGGTGTTTACAGTGCTGTGGCCTAAGCATTTACCGGTTGCTGTGTGGGTACAGTGACACAGAGTGAATAGTAGGAAACTGAAAATAAGTCATGTGGGAGAACATGTAGGATCACAGAACTAATTAACAGACATATTTATTTATAAATCCTAATTTATTTTGTTCTCTAATATTGAACAATTTAGTGGTAAGGTAATTCTAATTACTAACATGCACTGCCTCTAATGCATGGTTCCTGTCTGACTACATGTCTGTGATGAGGTTTGATCAGAGACTGTTGCTCGCTGATGCTGCTATCAAAGTCAGTCGTGCTGGTGAACTCGCCGTTTTCAGCATCTTCAGTCTGATGGTGCATTTGGGCTGTTAGTCATGGTGGAAAAGCCCTGTGTACACAGCAAGGCTTCCATCTGTTTTTCAGGTGTTTTCCACTCGTTAACAATTTCATTGTGTGGCTGCTTAATGCCTTACCGAGCGCACTTTCTGCAGCAGCCAAGAGAGCGCCACGGATCGGCTTGCAGTTAATGAAGGGATGGCCTTATCGTTGGGAAGCTATTCTGCAGCCTTTTTGCTTTTTGTGTGGAAGGTTTAAAAGCCTTTTTTTTCCTCCACAGGATTAAAATAAGACTTGAGTGTTTTTCGAACTGCACTGCAGGTATATCATGCTACTTAGTTTGTGTATCAAAGAACTAGACCTGAAATGCTAATGGATTTTGATTTCCCAGGATGACCAGTTCTAATGTGTACCAAGTTGTAACTTTAACCTCAGTTGATTTATTTTTTATTTTTATTAGTGTGGTGCAGTTGCAGCAGTGATGTTAGCGTTTTGAGATATTTTCCATCCTTTATGACTGTAGGTGAATTATATTTTTGTGCTGAGGAAGACAGCCTGTCAGTGTGTTCTAGAAGTTTTAGCACTGTAATGAGCGAATTTCAGTGTTTTTTGAAGAAACAGATCGCAGCTGTTTTGCAAAAGGAATGTCCTTTTTCATGTTCCTGGATGTCTTCCGATTGACGATTCTCCAGCCAAGTGAAGCATCATATCCTTTCATGAACAGTTAATTAGCATGGGCTGGTCTTTGCACGGTGTAACAAAGTGTATTTACATGAATTTGCTTCTAGGTTCTCCTTATGAATTTGGGCGTAGAGCACTACTGTGTGTTAGGTAGGCATGCACACCAACTCCGAGCACAACTGCAAGTAATTTATTTAAAGTAGGATGTTCTTATGAGGTAATCACGAAGGAAAGGGAATTCCCTGGTTGTTTGATTTGTTTATACACAAATGTATTATCACATTTGTTGTGAAAATTGTTTTTTGGGGGGTTTTTTGTCTTTATGAAGTGTTGAAGTGAAGTCTGTCTGTTAATGATTAACAAAGTGATCATTCTTTCTATGAAAGTAATACTTCTTGTGTGGGATGGACACACTCATCTATGGTTATAAAAATGTAAAAAAAAAAATACATATAGTATATTAGCTTAGAACTGATCATTTATTGTTCATTACTGTTTTGATTTCATGCCCTTAATTTTATATGCTTTTATTTGTTGACGTATGCTCTTTGTGGTAAAGTTGTCTCTGAGATTGTATTGTTTTCAGTCTAAAAACATTACTGCACCACTATAAATACCTTTAAGTGTATCCTTACTGTATGGATTTGTTTTGGAAAATGACATGAAAATCAATTAAAATGCATTTATTACACTTGTTCTGACTGTTTCTCTTACCAACAGCTCCTCTTTTCCCCGCTTACATTTCCTTCAGTCAAAAGATTGAAGGAGAAGGGTAGACGAAGGAGACAGGAAGAGGTACAGGCAAGAGAGTGGTAGAGTAAAAACGAAAGATGGAGATTATGGGGCCTAATCAGATTTGCAAGATTAACACTGCAGGTCAGATATTTTCTTCATTTATGCAGATGCAAAAAAAAATTACGATTTTCACAGTTTTTCTTATTGCCTTGTCCAGAAGCATAATAAGTAATATGTAATGTCCAAACCAAAGGCTGTGGAGTTTGTATAAAGGGAAATAACTCTTCACTCGGAATGAGAGTGGGGGATTTCTTCTTCTTTTTTATCACATCATCAAGCTAGTTTAGAATTCCTGAAATTGCTGAAGTCACTTAATTTATGAATCCAGCTGTTCTATTCAGTGCTGGCCAAAACAGCTGAGATCATCATTACACCACAAATATAAACAAAGACTGTAGTTATTAGAGGAGATGATTATTGAATTTTGCATTGTGTTATCTATGCAAAATGCACCCCAGACTCTTCTCTCAGTACCTGAAAGCGCTTTAGACTATAGCCTTGTCTTTAAATTCTTACGCAACTGTGTGCTCTTATCGATTATAGCAGCTTTTACCATAGCACTCCAGAACACTCTGTTCTTCACTTCTGGCAAGAAGGTTATGATTAAGTTTCTAAACACGGCTTGGACAGTAGTTCTTGCTTTAGGTTTATATTAAGGTACTCAATCTAAGTTATTGTTTGTATAGAAACCAGAGCTTGCACTGAATAAATGGATTAAGAAGGCATTTAATGGTGGATCTGGTGAAGGTTTCAGTGAAGAATCATTTATTAAATATTTGTGTAAACTCTCCAGGGATAAAACTGTAACTATGTGAGAGAGGAACATTTTTGTCCTTTCTTGGAAACATGACAAGCTGCATTATTTATCTTCCAAATAAGAAAAACAGACAGTAGTAAGAGAAAAAGAAGTGATGGTTCCACTTTCACATGTTTGGCAAATGTAGAAAATTAATGATAACTAGAAATACTTGAATGTATAATGTTTCTTAATAAATAAAAATGATAAACTGTGGTTAACTCCTGGTTTATAAGAGGAATAAAACCCTTTAGGTGGGGCTTTCTTTAAAGTGATGACCTCACGCCACCCAGTCATTTAATATTGCTCTAGAACAGCATGCCCTGGTTTATTCCTTACATGAAGCAAAATAAAGGCATTCATAATATTTCTTATAATTTGTTATAAAATTATTTTATGCAGACTGGAATGTTGGTTAAAGTCTCTCATCATGAATCACCATTTATTATTAAATGGTGCAGTGCAAGTAAATACATTAGACAATGCAAATATGTGGAGTGTGACTAAATAGCTCAGTGCACTGCTTCTCATGGTACAACCATGCAATCTGTGGCACTTCTTTTGTGCCTGTAATTTCTTAAGTCAAGCCAAAGCCAAGCAGTGATTTCCTTGTAGTGTTGTGTGGCTCGCCACAGGCTGCCTTGTAAATGTGGAGAGCTGCACAGCCAGGCAGTCCTCTGCAGTGAGTATTTTGCTAGATGTTATCTGTGGACCTGAGTAGAGTACAGGAAGACTCCGCTGAATGTAGAGAGGATTTCTTTGGCCTCTGAGAGGGCAAGTGTGCCAGCGGTGCGCACTAGTGCAACTCGATCTCCTGCGCGCAGCGAGAGGACGAGGCTGAATGAGACAGAGCTCCCACACTGACAAGGCTTTGATGAGGGCTGCCCGTTGTTTCCTCTATAACCCGCCGAATCAAGCTTCTGCACGCTGCGTTCAGACACAGAGAGTACAGCCTCAAGCCGCTCATGCCGAGGAGCTGTCAGCACGGCCGAGACTAGATAACGACCATCTACAGGCACCGTGAAGATTCCTGCAGAGCGAACAAGAAGAGATTATCTTGCTGCTGACTAGGCCATGTACAAACTGTTCCTAAATAAATGGATCCTCCCTGTGTCATCTTTACTAAATGCATCAAACATGGGTTTAAAATTGTAGCTTTAAATTATATCCTATAGTAATGGATTCACTTAAAAAAGCAGATCTACTTTTTTTTTTTTTTTACCTGTATGGGGATTGTAGTGCCCTCCATCATTAATGAGCACTTTATTAAATTGGATGATGCCAAAGTCTCCCAAAAACGGCTGGTGTGTGAGACCAGCTGAAAAGGAGAACGGCTCTACAAACATGCTTCTCTCAGACGATGCTGTAAAAGAGGCGCAGAAAATGTGGCATTTAAATATAAATCTGTTTAAATGGTGTCAACAATAACATATGCATATAGTATAATACACATACACTGCTTGGCCAAAAAAAAAAAAAAAACTCACGCTCTCTAATATTTTTGGACCACCCTTAGCCTTGACTATAGCAAATAATTGCCCTGGAATTGTTTTGAAAAACTAAAGCAACATCATAACATTTATTTCCATCCAGAATTGGGTCAGTTTTTCCACCGATATCTTGAACTATTAACAGGAAAATTGAACCACTCCATAAAGTCTTCTGCACATCCTAAAGACTTTCAGTATGGTTAAGTTCAGGACTCTATGGTGCCAGTCCATGAGTGAAAATGATTCCTCATGCTCCCTGAACCAATCTTTCACTATTTAAGTCCCTATTTTATATCTCTGCCATCAAAAAGAAAAAGTCTGGTAATTCAGAACATTCAGTTTGTCAGTTGAATTCATATTATCGCCACATAACGTCGTTCAGCCTCGACCTGACTAACTGAAGCAACAATGCCATGTCAATTACACGTTGTAATCAAGGTTAAAGGCAATATTAGAGTATGTGACTCTGGACAAGGCAGTCTATTTACCTGGTGTCACGACAAGCCTTTGAGCAGGATTCCATGACACCTGGGAAGCTAAAGAAATAATATACAACACAAAAACAAATCCATTCTGAATAAATAAAAGTAAAGACAAATATTATATAACTGAACTGCAGAAGGAAAAGACTTTTACCTGCGATGGGGCTCGGTTTATATGCTACGGGATTTACGGGAGAATAGCCTGCTGTGGATGCACAAGACAAGGATGTAAGCATTTTGTTTAAGTTAAACATAGAACTTAAGATGAACCGATAACCTGAGTGATCTTTGACCTGGTACCCCAGCGAATCCATTAATGGGTTTGACAAACTCGTGGGATCCACGTTCCCGTCGAGTGGAAACTCTTCGTGCGTAGCCAGGAGGTCCAGCCACTCCAGTCATGACAACTGGTTGATGAGGCTGATGGTGTGGGCTTGAAGGCTGCACCTGGGTATACGGCTGGCGTGGGTTTGAGCGCTCGGCATGTGGCTGGTGGACAAATGGACGAGAAGTAACAGGAACTATCCTGTGTGGAATCGGCACTGGAATGTGTATCTGTGGAATGTATGTCCTCCTCGGCGGATATAAGGTCCTAGAATCAGGGATCACACTGGGTTTCTCCGGCTTCACCGGCACTCCTGAGAAAAGGATTGAGTGATATGACTGTCTGGGATTTCAAATGGATAAATCGGTCATTATAAATTAAAACCAGAAGCAGTGCATAAAGCTCTGTGGGAGGGATGTCTAAGGGTGGTAGCATCACAGAGTGTGTCAATCATTCAGAAGGTGATCAGTGTGTACAATCAGCACAATCAGTGTTCAGGTCAACAGGTTAGGATGTTATAGAGAGGGGCGACATCATCATGACATAGACACAAAGAGAATAGCATCACTGTGTAACTGAGAGAATTGTTTGTCTGAATTTGAGAACCCCAGACCAAAGAGTGGCAATAATGCGATAGTACAGTCTGTAAATCGCCATTAAAAAAACAACAAGCATCACTAAGAAGCAGGTTTGGGACCGAAAAGTTGCTGGTTTGATTCCCAGACTGTAAGGAAAAATGTGTGGTGACAGGCGGGGCCCTCCTCTTCCTCCCCTTCCTTCACCTAATGGCTGAAGTGCCTTTGAGCACGGTACCTAACCCCCAACTGCTCTCTATGTGCTGCAGTGTGACAGTCCACTGCTCCTGTGTGTGCTCACTTTGGACGGGTTAAACAATCTAAATAATCTAATAAGCGGTCTGTGTATCCCATTACATAGGGCATCCCACAAAAATAGGAAGGGAGTATACCAGATGAATAATGTCATAAGGATATGCATTAGGGATGAAACAGAATCTAAATGCATTATTGGGATTAAATGGATACCAAAAAGCTTCAACTATAAAATGTTTTTAATAATTATTATTTTATTCTCCACCCATGATGCATTGGGCCACTTCTGTGGTTTACACTGCAATGTACGTTTTCACCTGAGAGGGTGGCAAGCACCCCCAGAACTTGTTTTCTTGGACAAATATCCAATCACACTCTCATTCACACCTAGGGGTAATTTGACCAATTAGTCTAATGTGCATGTTTTCGGACTGTGGGAGGAAATTGGAGTACCAAGTGAAAACCCACACAAGTGGAAGAACATGCAAACTCCACACAGAAATGCCCTAGCCGCTACACCACCATGCTCCCAAAAAAAATATAGGAAGTAATAGGAATTCTTTCTTTCCTTTCCTTTCTTTTTCTTTTCTTTCAAAAAAGCTTGCCAAAAAGTTTCTTAGAACATCTGGATAAGACTAGTGATGTGCCTCAGGGCTGGTACCCACAGGATGCAACAAGAAAAAGTCATGAGAGACGAAGGTTTCATGCAGACCGACCCTCAGATATGAAGCTCATAGGAAAAATAAAACAACGACTTCAGATAGGAGTGTAATGCATTTACAAATCATTTACTTCTTTTCTTCATTCATAACTGTATGGTCACTGTCGGGGGTTTTAAGTTATGCTAACGGTTTCACTGATCTCCCATTTGACTTTGAAGCCATGGTCATCTTCAACTGCGAAGGATGACTAACAACATTTTCAGGAACAAAACCGACAAAATTCCTGGGAATACACTGTGGATGGATATAAACTAAAACAATAACTGTGTGCGATTAAAAAAATAATACAACTGTTTTGTGCACATCTTTAGTTACTATACTAACACCCATACACAGATTTTCACCAAATTTAGTGGGATCACTAAGATGCCTGATTCTTAGAAATGATGAGATTTTGGAATAAAAAGGTCAAAGGTGAAGGTCAGAACAATGACACAAAATTTTGGAGATTGCGAGCAAGTTCCAGTTAATAACTGGAAACCATATACGGACTATCAAATGAGAGTACAGTATTATAATTCTCTACATGATGTCTAGATTTTATAAGCTGTACAATAATTTTCATTTTTAGTATGGGGAAACTGAGAAGAAAGACTATTAATATCATTAATAAAACACTGTTATAATGCCAATTATAAAGGGCAAAGAATACCTTGGCTGATTATTTAGATAAATGAAAAAAAATCCCTTTGTAGCTAAATTTTAACTACCGTCAGCAGAATTACACTGTGATGTTTCTTTAACCTGGCATGTGATGTTCGCCACACAAGGGTTTAGTCAACACTGTAATTGCATTGTTTTCTTCCTGCTTACAACCAGCATGAGTAAAACAAAGCAACGGCTAAAATCTTTTGAGTGCACTTCAAACAAGCTCTACCCAGCTGATTTCCTGTGTCACCACTATCCGTAACACCAGGTATCTCAGAAACACACACGTAAAGCCCATTTCCCAAGAGATAATTGCTATCTAACGGTTTCCCGTGAGGTCTACTTGAGACGCAGAGGAAATCACAGGCTACTTTGTGCAGTGGTTCAGCATGATACACACACACACATGGGGGAATCTTAACTAACAGTGAATCACTAAGATACTACAAAGCTTCTGGAAATCTACCATCCTGGCTTACTGAAATACCCTAACCCAATACGTCCTGATAAACAAGATCAGATGCATTGAATTGTAAACTGAATTATCTAGAAAGTTCTTTGGGAACAGGGTTGATGATCACTGCTCGGACAACAGATTTGGTGCTCGTTTATGACTCAGGGCTCGCAATTGCTTGGGTTACGGAGGCTACGTTAACAAATCATGAAAGATGGGAAGACTGAATTGAAATGAGATAAGTGAAATTATGAGATGGGTCCCATTTCAGCCATTATCTAGGAAAGCAAAATGGAAGGAAAGAGCTGACTTTTGCCACACACACACACGACCACAATTCTACACCTTTCCCTAATGGCCAGAACTCAAATAATCAAACTCTTGGCCTGATCCAATTTGAAACCATCCAGATGGGTCTCTGAACCCTACCTCAGAAATGTGAACTTTTTTGACCCAACTCTTGTTCTCCAGTTATTGATTTCTGCACAAAAGAATCTGTTAGAGCGATACTAAAAATAGTCACACATCCTAAAGCTGGTCAGAATTCACAGACCGTGCAAGAGGGACAGAGATACTTGGGCATTCTATAATAGTGTGATATCAATCAACAGGAAGAGAAGGACAGGAAAGAGGATGAGAGTAGATAAGATGAAATATACAACAGGGCAGACCATTTCAGGCTATATTTTCAAGGTCCTCTATTTCAGAATTCAATAACTATCAAGTGATTGTCTCTGATATGAGCTGTGAGCCTATTAATCTGTCATACTGGCCGACGGGCAGAATCTTCTAATAGGTTGAGAGTTATTAATTCATGAAAAACCTCAAGATTAATTTCACTATAAACATTGCAGACATCAGTGAGGAGAGTAGAAACCAAACAGCATACTTCCCAGCAGATTGTGTTGTCAATGACAAAGCAACTGTATGAATTACTCCCAGGATTGCACAATGGCATATCCCTACCCCAGACTGCTGGCCAGAAGGAATGAGTAATGCTTAGAATTTGGCAACACAAGCCCAGTTATCTTCTAACATTCTTTCCACCTTTTAAGGTCCTTTTAGAATTACAAAGTTGTTTGTGTTTCTTTAAAAAAAAGGCATAAAAATGATATGTGTGTGGCATAGTGTAACTACTTAGAAATTTATTAGCTAAAGCTATTTAAGTGAATAGAAGGTCACTCATTCTGTCCATGTTACTGACTTTTTGGGTCGTTATACTGTAATGCTGTTCCTCCAAGGGAAACTGTCTTGCATATACCATGGTTTAATGCATATTGGCCTGATACATTAAAAAATGGGGAAAACTATCTTATTTAAACCTACAGAAAACTTCAGGTCAGTATAACACATTTCAGTAACAGTTTCATGATAACACACACACACACACACACACACACACACACACACACACACACACACACACACATATATATATATATATATATATATATATATATTCAGTCATTCATTCATTTTCTAAACCTCTTAATCCTAATTAGGGTCACGGGGAGGCTGGTGCCCAAGTCAGCCAACTCTGGGCAAGGGCAGAGTATATCCTGGACATTTCGTCAGGCCATCGCAGGGCAGAAATGCTGAAGGCAATCCAATTGCCTACTCTTTACAAACAACAGAAATGGTTCTTTTACACGCCTCTCACCACAGACAGTCAGAGACATGGCTGGCCTTTGATAACCCAGTTAGCTGCACTGGGGGAACACCCACCGAGCCACCACTGCCCCAATATGTGTGTGTGTATGTGTGTGTGTGTGTGTGTGTGTGTGTGTGTGTGTGTCAGCCCATTGCGTCTGTATATATGCACACACACTGCTCGCCAAGGCCGTTGCAGGGCCAACACAAACCCACAACCTTCCATACCTGAGACAATCTAGAAATAAATATTAGCCTAATGTACATGTCTCTGGACTGTGGGAGAAACCTGAGGTACCTGGAGAAATTTCAACCCAGGACCTTCTTGCTGTGATGCAGAAGTGCTAACCACTATGCCATCATGCTGCTCCATTGCAAATATATTGTCAGTAAGGTCCAAATGGTCAAAACTTCAGTGTGGACTAATAACTTTCCATATTCTTTGAGCAGTTTTTTTTTATTATACTGCAAAAAGGCATAATTATTAAATTCTGGGAAACAGGTGTTGGTGGATTCATCAATATCCATTCACGACTTAAGGGGTACACCCTGAACAGGTTTATGGCAGGGCTTCATGTATCTGGGAATAAAGTAGACTTGAGCCTCAACATAACCTTCATACATGCTTAGGAATTAAGAGTACTTGATATCCACCCTGGAATGATGACATCAGACTATACAGGGAGGCTCCCAGGAATCAGCATGCAAGCGTTACATCACGGACGGCTCATAGCCCAACATCTGCATTAGGGTGGGGTAGTTAGCCTGGTTTACAACACTGCACATCCAGAGGCCCAATCCCAGGCTCCACTAGTTAATGAAGACCAGATGCAATATGTATAAGCATACTGAAGATCCTACTCATTTTCCCATTCTGTGCAGGGAAAATTAGGGCATGACCAGCACAGGACAGTTGGAGGACCACACAACTCATGAGCTCACAAAGCTGGGGAAAGGAGGAGGTGGAGGATAGGTACTCATTCATCATCCCACAGAGATTAGCTTTTCAATATGTGTTGGGAAGCTTAAACACTAAAATGGTAAAAAATGAAGTTAGAGCCGAGTTAAACCTACACCATGACTAATGAATGCTCATATCCATAACTGTGTGGATCCCACATTGACATTTTTTCTCTTCAAGCATTACAGAAAACTAAATCTTTTAGACAGAAACCAAAACATTACATGGTTAGCTATCACAAATTGATTATATTTATTATATATCACTTGTTTATGAGAAAGATGATTAAACTTGGCTTCATGATTTCAAAGCCATCCATAACTCTCATCTTGCTGCATACAGGGAGGCCTGGTGGGTTTCTGCAGCCCTGAGGAACTGTAGATTTATGAGCATGCCTCTATCTCATAGCACATGCACTACAGACACCATGATACTCTACCTTCAAAATTAACTTTACGATACGTTTCTCACCCCCCAAAAATTAGAATAACAGGTCTGGTTTGGTTGAAAAAGCCATGTGGATGGATATGAGTCATAAAGATAACTCACTGCAACAGAAAATGGAACAATTTTTTGTTTGTGGCAGCAATCCAATTTCCATTTAAGAGCTTTTCCAAGTCATAACACAAATCCAGTCATGTTTTTTTCATTCTGTATCTCCATTTCTGAATTGAAAAGATACAGTTTCAAACATTCTGTTGAGGTCTGAAAGGAATGGTAGTACCCAATAGTAAATCCTAAAAAAAAAAAGCTAATATCTTTGGTGCATTCTCTTTCCTCAAAATGAAAGTGTGGACAGCATGAAAGCATAGTGGTTAGCACGTTCACCTCACAGCAAGAAGGGGTTCTGTGTTTGAGTCCCAGGCTCGGTGAGGTCCTTTCTTTGTGGAGTTTGCATGTTTCCTCTGGTTTCCCCCACAGACATACACATTAGGCTAACTGGCGGTTTTAAACTGCCCCTAGGTGTGAGTGTGAATGGTTTTTTGTGATTGCCCTGCAATGGTTTGGCAAGCTGTTCAGGGTTCAGGGCCCAGAGTCGGCTGGGATAGTCTCCAGAATGAACGAAAATGAAGGTGTTGATCATGGTTAGCGTTGGATAGAAAGTGGCAATATTACATATGCAACACATACAGTTGCAAGTTATGTTTATGATTTTGCATCACTTATAATAAAGTGGTGGTTGTGCATCACTTACCTTGATGTTTAGTGGTATGGTTCGTAATGTTGGCAAGCTGAGTCTGAACATTGTGTAGGGTGATCTGGAGGTTACTGATTCCCCTGGAGTTTGTCTGCAGTGTGGAGTTCATTTGAGCCAAGTTTCTCTCCAGACCCTCTTTCATCGCCTGAACTTGATTTCGTTCATCATTTGCTTTCCCACACAACTCCTCTAGGGTAGTAATCCTCTTTCCTAGTACAGAGATGACTTCATCTACACCTGCTGCCTTCTCCTTACAAAGGGTCAATTCCGCAGTCACCTGGGATCTCAGTCTGTCTAGCCTTTTGGTGAGCTCTTCTGCCTGCCTATGGCTTGCTTTGTTCACCTCATGGGACAGAGGTGGTGCCACTGATGGCAGGTGAATCTGTTTTATCTGCATATCTATGCAACAACTAGAGTTCAGGGTCTGAAGATCTTGGCTAAACTTGCTCATGACATCTCCTAAGCCTGTCACAGCTCCAGAGAGACCATTCAGATTATCAGTTAGAGGTTTCAGCTTGCTGTGCACATTCTGCATGTTAAAATTGTTTTGATGATTCTCAAGCTTCAGATGATTAACTTCACCTTCTAATTCAGTAATCTTTAGTGTGTTGCTTTCGGCGTTGGTGCTCAGGACATCCAGTTGATTTCTACAGTGCATTACATCCTTCGTAATGCTCTCCAGACCACCTAGTTTTTGAGCATCAGTGGATGGACTTGAGTTGCAACCAGTGGCACATATGTTCTCAATAGCATCCACTTTGTTCTTCAGCCCTTGTATGTCAGCATTGTTTGCATTAACCTGATTTTGCAGACCATCTACAGACTCACTGAACATCCCTGGGAAAGAAGTGTTACTCATTTCGATCAGCGTGGTTGTAAACTGGTCCTCCATAGAATTCAGTCTTCTCTCCATCAGCTCCCGAATCGTTGCTGTCTCTTCTGCTAGCGCCTTGGTTAACTTCTCATCCACATAGAAGCAGTAGATTTCTGCATTTCTCTCTGTCACATTCATCCTGGCTTCAAGCTCATCCATACGTGGGCCAAATACATCCTCCAGCTGTAGCATGGACAAATGTTTCAGTTCATTGTCCATACGGGCGTTTAAGACTTTTTGGGCCTCTACCAGATGCTGAAGTGTATTTTGTAGATCGCTGTCATCCCCTTTGAATGGAGCTGTTTGCCTGTGATTGCGCACCAGCCCATCGGACATAGCCATATCCAGATGTATCTCACGTATCTCCTTCCTGAGCTCAGCTTCCTGGCTGTCCAGCAGTTTTGTCAGGTTGTCATAACCTATCTTGCATCCTTCTTGACAGGTCTTCTGAAAAGACAGTATCCTATCATCAAATGTGCTCTTCAGCTTTGCTATCTCATCCTGAATGTCCACAACCAGCTCGTTCCTTAATTTCTCAAACTTATTATCAATGTAGGACTGAAAGATATCAATGTCTGAGGAGGTGCCAACAGTAGCCGTTTGTTCCTGAGAAGCATCCATTAGCCTCCGGATCTGGCCACTGTGTCCACTGACAGCTTCCCGCAGCTCCTCAATTGCCTCATCCTTACTTTTCAAAGCATCCGTCACATCATCAAGCCTGGCCAAGACTTTATCCATACCCCTCTCCTCCAGTCCCTTTGTGGCCTGGTGTCCATCCAGATGCACCAAGCTTTCCTCTGTGCCTCCTGTTTTTGCGCTGTCTTGCACATGCATATTGCCAAGGAGAGTGATGAGCATTTTGCTGGTGTCCTCCTGTAAATCAGTACGTAAATTCGCAGTCATGCTTGTCATAGCTGCCTGGAGGTCCAACACTGTCTGAGAGAGGCGCTGCACTTCTTCTTCCAGTTGACGAGTTTTCTCCGCCTCAGGGTAGCTGTTGTACTGCTCTGTCCCCAAGCTCTTTGGCCCTGTCAAAGAAGAAATGATAGCAAATGGTACCTTCTAATAAAATATACTGTATGTATAATAAACTCCATTTCAGATATTGGACAATAGATATCTTTGATGCTCAAATTTTGGACTGGCCTATTCAGAATAATTTTTTATCAAATTTGTAACCCAGAGAGATGGCAAAAGTTCTTGGCATATCAAAAGTTCTTGAATATCTTACTTTGTGAGTTTTGTGTGTATCCAGTATGGGGCTGAGGATATGGCTTTGGTTGAGGTTTATGTAACATCTGTCGATTTTGGGTGCCTTTGAGTTCTCTGCAGTCAGGACCTTGATACCCTGGACAGCACCTCCATTCCAGTTCAGTAACAGTTTTATAGGAAATCCTGTAACTAGGTTGAAAATGAGTCCGATACCTGGAAAACAAAATTGAATGCACACAGACTGAAACCTACCTAAATAGACACGGAATAACCATGACAGACCATGCTGTTATACAAAAATAATGCATGCTGGGACATCAATATAATATTAAGCATTTTTCTCAACTCATTATGTTATTCATACTTATCCTGTTAAGTCAATCCCAGCGGACTCTGGGTGAAAGGTGGAGCACACCCTGAACAGGGCCAACACAGACAAACAACCATTTAGTAATAGCCAATTAGCCTAATGTGTCTTTGGACTCTGGAAAGAAACCATAGCACCTGGAGGAAACCCACACAAGCACAGGGAGAACATGCAGATTCTACACAAAAACCCCCTCTTGCCGGGCAAGGGGCTCGAACCTTGGACCGTCTTCCTGTGAGACGAGAGTGTTAATAACACTTATGTGTCAACTGACTGTGAACTTTTAATTTGATCATGCTGCCCTGAAAAGCATGAAACCCATGTAAATGAATGCATCAGCAATCATGTATTTCACAGCATGTGTATAGATCCTGACACAAATATCCTAAATTTGCTCTCCCAGGCATTTAAAACTTAATTTATTAATGTGGTTAGCAATCAAGCTAACTTTTTGCAATGCAACCATATTAATGACTGCCACCACAACGTTTCCTCTAACTCTGAAAAATGTTTCCACTTTGTACCACTGAGACAACTGTTTGATTCAAAGCAGAAAACTACAATTCCCTTTCCAAACAAGTTCAAAGTAGACCCTCCCTGGACTGTTAACCATTAACACAACCTTTTTATGTCTTTACTATTTATTTATTTATTTATTTATTATTTCCCCCCTTGATTTTCCCCCCATTTGCTCCCCTAATTTAGTCGTATTTAATTCCCATCCTTCAAGTATTGCCTTCCCTACCACACGACCACCACCAACCAGGGAGGGTTGTAGGCATGTACATGCCCCCTCCATGACATGCGATGCTACCACCTAACAAGTTCAAAGTAGACCCGCCCTAGACTGTTAACCATTAACACAACCTTTTTATTTGTCTTTAATAATAATTTATTTATTTATCTATTTATTATTTTTCCCCTTGATTTTCCCCCCATTTGCTCCCCTAATTTAGTCGTATTTAATTCCCATCCTTCAAGTATTGCCTTCCCTACCACACGACCACCACCAACCAGGGAGGGTTGTAGGCATGTACATGCCCCCTCCATGACATGCAATGCTACCACCTAACAAGTTCAAAGTAGACCCGCCCTAGACTGTTAACCATTAACACAACCTTTTTATGTGTCTTTACTATTTATTTATTTATTTATTTATTTATTATTTTCCCCCTTGATTTTTCCCCCATTTGCTCCCCTAATTTAGTCATATTTAATTCCCATCCTTCAAGTATTGCCTTCCCTAACACATGACCAACACCAACCAGGGAGGGTTGTAAGCATGTACATGCCCCCTCCATGACATGCGATGCTACCACCTCTTTTCGAACTGCTGCTCATGCGTATTTGGGGGCGGTCTAACACACTTGGAGGGAAAGCGCTATCTGCCCCCTCGTACGAATGAGCTTACAGACGCCCATGATTGGCTGGTGATCGCTGTGGGGAAGTGAGCGTATGCCATCCCTCCCTCCCTCACTTGAGAGGTCGGCCAATTAGCTCTCATGGAATTCCGGTCACGGATGGCTGTGGCATCAACCCGGATTCGTACTTGCGATCTCCGGGTTAATAGTTGTGCACCTTGTCAAATCTTTATTAATTATTTCAAACATCCATAGGGACGCAGTGAGGAAAGGAAAATAATTCTGAATATATCCTATGTTTAACATTGTTTTAATTAATACTATGTTTCATACAATTTAATTTTGGAGCCCCCCCCCACAACAACAGTAAAAACTCACTAAACAAAATCCACAATAAGATAATTACATAGAATATTCAAGTCAACTCAAGTCAGTTTTATTTGTATAGCGCTTTTTACAATTGACATTGTCGCAAAGCAGCTTTACATAGTAAAAATGGGGGAAAACTCAAGGCACTGTCTGCCTCAAGAAACATTCAGACATTTTTACTGACCTCTATTCTCGTTAGCCAACATTGGAGCTGCATGAAATAATATAATAAATTAATAAATTACGATTCTTTTCCTTTTCCATCACCTTATGTAATGAATAGTTTGCATTTTCATTATTAATTTATCTTATATATGAAGGCTCTAGCACACAGCATGCACTATGTTAGGGAAATACATGTTTTCTGCAGGAATGCAATGTATAATTACTCTTGCTGTCTGTATTTAGAATATTAGGCTTAGGTGCTATAAATTGCTGGGCTTCACAACAGCAGCTTTTAATTAATATAATATTAATGTATCAGTGATATTAACACCTAGTTTATATACATCAATATACATTGATCAGTCTTTACATAAAACCTAAAAACCATAAAGCAATAACATACACAGCAAGTTGTAAAGCACTGTGTGTTCTGGCCCCTTCTATCACAGCATGCATTAACAGTTAAAGCAGTTTGCGCTACAGTAGCTCTTCAGTGGGTTCAGACCAGAACTACTAGCCTTCATTCCCAACACACATCAGTGAGCCTTGGACACCCATGACACTCTCACCAGTTCAATGGTTTTTCTTCCTTTATCACCTTCTGTGGGTATTTACCACTGCATACCAGGAACACCACACAAGTGGAGATAAATAATAGCAGTCAATTAGCCATCACAATGTGGCCCTTATCACTCACATTTGCTCATTTTTCCTGCTTTTAACACATCATCTTTGAGAACTGACTGTTCACTTTCTGCATCATATATCCTAATCCTTGGCAGGTGCCACTGTAAGGAGATAATTATTCATATTTACTTCATATAACGGCCATGACTAGGTCTTTTCATCACCAAAATGGCAGGTCTTGTCATGTGCTCCTGGTATGCAGCTGTAAGTATCTACCAAGGAAGGACAACCAGAGAACTGGCAAGAGTGTCATGGGTGTCAAGGCTCAATGATGTGTGTTGGCAGTGAAGGCTATATGTCAGGTCTGATCCAACAGGGAAGCTACTGTAGCACAAACTGCTAAGGCTATGATAGAAAGAAGTCAAAACACACAGTGCTTTGTGGTTTGCTGTGTATGGGACTGCCGAGCCACAGCCCAGTCCGGTGACGTTAATGTTATTAGAGATCAGTGTTATGTTCCCACAGAAATCTCTCAGATAACAAGCCATATTCATTTCAGAGTAGCATGATTTTCAAGAAACGATGGTATAACCTCGTTATGAAATCTGATAAAGAACATAAGGTTAGACCTGCATGAACCTTTGTATTATAAAAAGCTAATGTATCCTTACAATCCTTTCACAACATGCACTGTCAGTCAAAATAACTGCATGGTAGCATTTCTGTTTAACAATGGGTGGCACAGTGGTGTAGTGGTTAGCAAGTCCATCTCACAACAAGAAGGTCCTGGGTTCGAGTCCTGGGCTCTGGATTTTCCTAAAGCCCAAAGACATGCACATTAAGCTGTTCCAAACTGCCCATAGGTGGGAGTGTGAGTGTGAATGGTCACCCTGCGGTGTTCTGGCATGCTGTTCATGGTGTACCCCGCCCTCATCCATTGTCAGCCGAGATAAGCACGAGCCACCCTAAGACCCTAGTAGCATTAAGCAGGATTTTTACATGTTTCTGTTTAGTCAAGTAAATGAAGCCTTTAAAAATTATGTGGACTATGTAGGTGTCATACATAATTATTTTAGCATATCCTAAACAATATAATGAAATGATCAGGTTTTAAATTTTACTCTATTATTTTAATACATCAAACTCAAATCTGAACAAAAACCAGAAAATTTACTTTCTTTTAGTTTTTTTATGTTGTCAGGCTCAAAAATATACTGATTAAAAATATATTACTTTCAAATTATACACTGATTGATTATTTAAAATACTCTGAAGTCTAATCACGCTATAGGTATAAATGAACTGTGAAATGTTATCAATGAAATATTTAGTGAATTGAGAAATTTAAAATTTAATTTTTAAAATTTAAAATCTATCACTCTAATTATTCTTTCATTTTCTAAGCTGCTTAATCCTAATTAGGGTTGCTGGGAGGCTGGCGCCCATCTCTGCCGACTCTGGGTGAGGGAAGGGTACACTCTGGACAGCTCAACACACATACAACTATTCACACTCACTCTCATACATGGGGCAATTTGGAACAGCCGATCAGCCTACTGTGCATGTTTTTGAACTGTGGGAGGAAACTGGAGTACCTGGAGGAAACCCATGCAAGCATGGGGAGAACAAGCAAACTCCACACAAAAACGCCTAAGCCCGAGAATCGAACCCAGGCCTTCTTGCTGTGAGGTGGACGTGCTAACCACTGCGCCACCGTGCCATCTATCAATCTAATTAGACACTTGTAAGTCAAATACTTTTTCTTTATAGGTAATACTAGTGCTGGTTATGAATATTTTTGTTTAAGGCTTAATTATTTGCCATTTTTTGGTTTGGTCTGTGGCCCTCAAATATAAAAATCTAAGTATTATAAATGATTGAGCACTTTTGACTTTTGACTCACATGAGACGAAGAGTTGAAAAGCTTTGCATGAAGCAGGTTTTTTTTTTCATGAGAAATGTCTTAATATGGAAGATAGAAATTCTAACAGTTTCGCCACTGACAGAAATGTAAGGTAACAGTAATGTAATACTAGCAGTAGCCTGCACCAATGGTATCAATTCTCTGACATCATGCAAAATTCCTAAAATTCACCAAAATTGTTCTTCTGGTAAAGCAGTAAAGATTTTTAAAAATCAGAATCTAATTGTAGAACTGATATTTAATGCAGTATAATATAAATATTTATGTTTATTAGGCTACAGTTTTGTGCATATGTGATGTATGCATATGTGATACACAACAACCTCTGTAATAGCCTCTGTAAACGGGTTCCATCTGTTGCACCACCTCCATCTGTCACGCCTTTGAAAATGATAATTCTTTCATTTTAGATCTTAGTTATCTTAGTTAGCTAAGTGACTTACGAATGAAATCGAGCAAGTTAACAAAACCCAGCTGGACAGAATCCCATTGTTGCAGATGCTTCCTTCCAGATTCATGTGAAAATGAAGCATTTTAATTGGTTAATGGGAAACATCTTGTTTTTTTTTTTTTTTTGCTGTTTCTTGGTACTACAAACATGTTTATGTAAAAAAAATGTGACTAACCCCCTTTTTGCTTTTACCCCTTACTTATTTTCACTTACAGGATTTTCGACTACTCCTACATTCCATTTAAACAGAACAGCCTCTAGTTATATTATTTGAACATAAGGAACTTAAAGATCAAACTCTGGTTTTATCCAGTAATACATATCATGTCACCATGACGGCTGACATGTACAGGTCATGTGACCAGTCACACAGGTCATGCTTAGATCATGTAGATATTCACCATGGATCAATAGATGATGTGATCAGTCACTGTAGAACAGGGGGCTGTGGTCTTGTCCAAAAAAGGCAAGACTGTTGCAGCTGCAGGCTTTCATTCCAGACAAATTAGAGGCACACTTGATAGCTGTTTAGGGCCCAAGATAAACTGATAAAACAAGTGGAAACAGGACTGCCTCCTGCGTGGCTAGAATGAAAGCCTGCAGCCACTCTGGCCCTTCGCAGACAAGATTGAGGACGTCTGCCAGAGAAGAATGAGATTTGGGCACTCAGTGGCTGCTGCTTCTGAATTCAGCCATGACACATATGACAAAATAATAGCTGATGTCATCCTTTAAGATGGCACTTAAGACAGTGACATCAACATAGCACAAACTAATGATAATACCTAACGTATACAAGGATAATGAAAACGAAACATTTGTGCTCTCTATGCTCGAAAGCAATAGCTGAATAGTGAGTTGTGTAACTGAAAGTTATGTAAGCAAGAAAATCATCAAGGACATTAATCAGTTTACAAGCAACAGTCCAAAGCAGTTCACACAATTCAATACAAAACAAACCAAGAAACAAACGGAAAAAAAAAAAAAAAAAAAAAAACATGGATCAACCACATTGAGCATGGGTGCTCGATTTTACACTACGATTACAACATAAAAATAAAACTGCATTCCTGTAAAACCAACACACAAACAAAACCTCCAGTAAGTTTAAGAGAGAACTGCTAAAATGCCTATGCTGTTCTTAAAGGACCCAGGACTTCTCTTAGAAACAGATAAACACATCTACACATGTATCTAAGGAGTGTCACAAACACTGGTAATGTGAGCCATATCAGTTTCTGCTACACCAAAACTGCTGCCAGCAATGAACTTAAATATATTTCATAATATAAAAATACAGCTGCTTTACAGATCTTCATATTAGGATTCTGTGAATTGATTAAAGCAAGGCCTTCAGGTTGGTATGGTGTCAATGTGTGTGTTCCCCAGTACCTATGTTCCTCAGTGCCAATGCTACCCAGTAGCTATGTTCACAGTACCTCAGTTCCCACTGATCCAATCTTCCCCAGTACCTATGTTCATCAGTGCCTATGTTCCCTAGTACATATGTTCCTCAGTGCCTATGCTACCCAGTATCTCAGTTCCCAGTTCCTTATTTCCCACTGATCCAATCTCCCTCAGTGCCTATGTTCCCCAGTACCTATGCTCCATCCATGCCTATGCTCCCCTGTACTTATGTTCCCCAGTACCTATGTTCCACAATACCTATGTTACTCACTGCCTATGTTCCTCAGTACCTATGTTCCCCAGTGCCTATGCTCCCTCCATGCCTATGCTGACCAGTACCTATGCTCCCCAGTGCCTTTGTTCCCCAGTACCCATGTTCCTCAGTGCCTATGTTCCCCAGTACCTCAGTTACCCAGGACCAATGTTCTTCCGTGCCTATATAACTCATAGTTATATAGTAATCGGCTAGTGAATTGATGTGGGTGAACTGAGTGCTATACTTTTCTGTGCTGACTGCAAAACTGACATTCCTTCTCTGGTCCCTTCGAGCTGTTTTTAAGTTCAGGACAGTGACTTTAAAGAATGTCTAATAATTCCACATATCAACAAAAACAGGAAAACACACACACACACACACCGTCTTGCTTCCATAACTTCAAGGGAAAATACTTTAATTTCCTGCATACCACCATTTACTCATGTTATTTACTATTTACTATATACTTGTGTTTTGACCCCGTAAAGAAGACAAGTCGCCATAATGTGACTGTGTACACATTATGATTTAGGTCCCCACAACACGATGAATATCTAACCATGCACATGCGTACACACACCTGCACTTCCATCTTTGTGGCATTAGGACAGTCGTTACAAGCATTTCACTACATATTGTTCTGTGTATAATTTTGTTTGTGACAAATACATTTGAATTCGAATTCTCTAGCCTCTTACTATAATTTTAACCATCACAAATAAATGCTAAACCCCAACCTTTACGCTAACCCTAACTCAAGCCGAATTATAACCTCAACCCTTAAGCCAAGTATTAAATCACAGACAGGGCTCTGAAGAAGTGAGGACCAGCTAAAATATCCTCACTTCCCAAAAATGTCCTCACTCTGTTAGTGAAGTGTATTCCCACAAGCACACACACACACACACACACACACAATGTCTGAATCACCATGGAGTAAACACTGTGCATCTACAATTTTTGTTTATCTGAGCAATCTCTGGCTTTATCTCCTAAAGCCCCACCCTTTCTCTGTAGTATTAGCTTCATCCATCATTGTTCATAAAGATCAGCCCAAGCCCCGCCCCTCGCCCCGCCCCCGCGGTAGTACTCACATTAGTGCTGGATCACAGTCGGGTTGGTGTGGAGGGCAGGGCGCAGCTTCAGCTTCCACCACCGCGGGGAAGTCCGCGCGCACCGCGCAGCTCACGTTCTTCTGTACAATAAACGCGCACCAGTTTCTGCCAAAAAAAAAAAAAAAAAAACATTATCACGATTTATTTCATCCCAACTACTATTCTGCATGAATCTCAACCCATCCCATACTATTCTGTAGTCTGAAAGCGAGTCCAATTACGCAATGATTGAAGCCAATTAAAGTGTGACGTAATAGCCTGCTGCCACATCTGGAACATCTGGCCCCATAGCAATGAATTCAACCAAGATTGTAACGTTTTTTCTGTCTTTTTGTTGTTTGGAGGAAAAATAGGGGGGAAAAAAAGTTCTTTTTCTCTTTAAAAAAAAAAAAAAAGTTCCGACTTTAATGGAAAAGTAATGCCTTCTTGAGCTTTATATCAAGGGACTCTTTTATTCTGTATCCACATGTCAACATTGATCAAAAAGTCGAAATCCCATCAGACTCACTTCACTTAATATGTTTAAACTTGTGCAGAAAGCAAACACGTTCCTCACATCAGTGATTATAATCTCATAAAATCAACAACCTCGGCTTACTGGCAAGCAATAATGAAGTGATTGATCCCGTTCAAAGCATCATATGAATCATAAACCGAGTGCAACTCTGACCTCCACCAGTCCAGGATCTGGAACTGGATACTCACTTATTCCTGAGTCTGTGCGTGTTGTACTGGACACTCAGAGACACGCATCCCAAAACCAGCAGCACAGCGAACCCCAGCCCGCCCAGATCAGCCTTCACAGCCATCCTGGAAATCCTGACAATTACAGATTATTTCAACCTTTAAACTAATAAAAGCCTGACGAGGGTCCGGCTGAACTCAGCCTCCCCAAAGCCTCCAGTCAGAAAGAGGGAGCGTCCGAGCGCCTTCACAAGTTTCAGGGAAAAAAGTTACTCGTAACTCTACAGGGGTCCGAGAACAAGGTTGCCAGATTGAAACCGAGTTCCTATAGTGTTTCAAGCAAAATGTCTTCTTGAAATCCTTATCTAGATAATGTACACCACTGCAAGCTTTACTTTTGCAAAACTAATGTCAGACCACATGGAAAACTATTACAAACATCATATTAAACAGAATATCCCCATCTCACCAAATGCATGTTTTAGGACTACAATGATTCTAATGTACCACAATCTGGCAACACGATCCACAAGTTTTAGTGGAGGCGGGACAAGTGACCTAAAATCACAATAGAGAACCTAAATGCCCCACAGCGCTTTTAAACGACCACCACAAACTGGTTGTTGCATTGTGTGTTTAGATTTCTGTAGGCCTAACTGCACTTTTCACAGTTATATCCACTTTGTGGTTTGTAGTTTGGTTGCTCTCTGTGTTATTCACCAAATAAAGACAGCTTTCAGAGTTGAAATAAACCTTCTTATATGTTCTGAATGTTCAGTTTTTAAGGCTTACATTGCCTTAAAGGCCAATTAAAGGTAATCAAGTGCTTAGAAAAACAAACAAACAAAACAAAACACACACACACACACAGTTGCATTTTACATCAGGCATGTTCCTTAGCTTTTACAAGTAAGGGATAATGTACCTGGTCATTATTGCTAAATAAACCCCAACAGGGGGATCAGGACCCCAAAGCAAATCGGAAGGTGTTTATTTTGTGATAATTTGTTATAATTTTGTACCCCAAAAGGGTTTATTTTACAATAGTGACCAGCTCGATGTACATTATCCATCCTTTTAAACTGCCACTTAAAACATTATTTTATGGCTTCAGTTAAAGATACACTATATAGCACAATGAAGTGGAGGTGTCTTGAATCATCCTGAAATTTTCCAGATATTTTGTATTAATTCCGCAAGGGAAATTATTGCCTCTGCATTTAACCCATCCAAAGTGGGCACACACATGTAAACAGAGAGCACACACACTCAGAGCAGTGGGCCGCCACACATATTGAGTGTGGAAAGCAGTTGGGGTTTAGGTACCTTGCTCAAGGGCATCAATGTTAAAAAATGCACACAATCACAGGGAAAACATGCAAATTCCACACAAAAACGCCCGAGAGTGGGAGTCCAACCCAGGTGTTGTTGCTGTGAGGCAGACGTGCTAACCCCTGCGCCACTGTGCCGTCCCACAGAGCAGATATCTCAAGTATTTTAAATTGTTATACTAGCAACTGTGACTCTACCTTTTTTTTTGCGCCTTACGTGGGGCTGAAGAGACATGAATATGCAGGCTTTTTATTGAGTTTATTTTCCCTTTTACCATTTTTGGGGATTTTATATGATAGACCTATTGGCACATAATTGTGAAGTAGAAGGAAAATGACACATGGTTTTTAAAACCTTTTCCAAATAAAAATAAAAAGTGTGGAATGCATTAGTCTTTTTTACAAAACAGCTCAAGTTCAGTCAGATTGGATAGAGAATGTCTGTGAACAGCAGTTATTAAATTTTGTCACAGATCCTCAATTGGATTTATGTCTGGACTTCGACTAGGCCATTCTAGCACATGAATATGCTTTGATCTAACCATTCCATTGTAGCTCTGGCTGTATGTTTAGGGTCTTTTGTCCTTCTGGAAGTTGAACCTCCACCTCAGTCTTTTGCAGACTCTAACAGGTTTTCTTCCAAGATTGCCCTGTATTTGGCTCCATCCATCTTCACATCAACTTTATCCAGGTTCCCTGTCCCTGCTGTAAAAAAGCTTCCCCGCGGCATGTTTTACGGTGGTGATGGTGTGTGTTCATTGTGGCAGTTTTGCCCACACACATAGCGTTTTGCATTTAAATCAAAGAGTTGAATTTTGGGCTCATGTAACCAGAGCACCTTCTTAAACATGTTTTGCTGTGTCCCCCACATGGTTCCTGAAAAAAGGACTTCTTATGGATTTCTTTCAACAAAGAAAGAAAGTTTTCTTCTTGCCACTGTTCTGTAAACACCAGATTTACAGAGTGCATGACTAATTAATGATCCTGGGAGCTATGTTGTCAGGGGCATTATGTGCATGGTACGGTCACCCAAGGAAAACAGGTTTGCTGAATGTTCTGTCTCTCTATGATTGAGGCGGCAGCCCAGAGCTGTGGAAGGTAGATCATCAGTGTCTGCTGTGGAGCAACCTTCAAACCACGTGGTGGAAAATGAAGAAGGAGGCCTATCGGGTCCTTTTGGCCTGTGAGACTCCTGAGGCAGCAGACGGGTACTGACAGGCCAGAAGTGTTGCAGTTTGGGCAGTCGCCGATGCAAAATCTTGGGTGTGGGAGGGTTTCGGTGAGGACCTGGAAAAAGCCAGGTTGGCCTCGAAAAGGTTGTGGACCACCATCCAATGTCTCAGGAGGGGGAAGCAGTACTCCACAAACACTGTTTACAGCGGGAGTGGGGAGCTGCTCACCTCGACTGGGGATGTTGTCAGGAAGTGGAGGGAATTCTTCGAGGACCTCATCAATTTCGCCAACACACCCTCTGTGATCTGGGGATTCGGGAGGGGGTCTGCACATCACTGGGGTGGAGGTCGCTGAGGTAGTTAAAAAGCTCCTCAGTGGCCGGGCTCTGGGGGTGGACAAGATCTGCCCTAAATACCTCATGGCTCTGGATGTTGTAGGACTGTCTTGGTACACACGTCACTGCAACATCGCACGGTAATTGGGGGTCATACCTCTGGATTGGTAAACTGGGGTGGTAGTTCCCCTTTTTAAAAAAGAGGACTGGAGGATGTGTTCCACACTACTCTCTGTATTGCCAGAGCCAGAGCTTGGTCTGCATTGGGAACACAAATTTCCAGTGGATGTTGGACTTCGCCAAGGCTGGTCTATTTCACCATTTCTGTTTATATTATTTATGGATAGAATTTCTAGGCACAGCCAAGGCGATGATGTGCTCTGGAGTGGTGGCCATAGGCTCTTGTCAGAATAACTGTTAAATAGAATACTCAGATTGACCAATCATATTCAAGTGTTCAACAAAGCAGTGTTACAAGTGCATATACAACATTGAGCTACATTGTAAATGTACATCTAAATCTTCTGTGGTGTATCAAATAATTAAAAGTTTAAGAAAATTGCATTAAGAAAACAGAACATTACAGTTTAATTGTAGCAGAGATCCTAATACTTAAAAAGTATGATGTTATGGTAGTAACTTATTTAACTGATTATTGGTCACTAAGTTAAGCCTATGTTAAGACAAAAAAAATGTAATAAATAAATGCTTGTGAGCAAATATTATCTCTCCATCTTTTATGTATACTGCTTATGCTTCAGGGTTGCCTGGGAAACTGGAGCCAATCCCAGCTGACTTCAGGCGAGAGGCGGGGTCCACACTGAGCAGGATGCCAGTCCTCTGCAGTCCATTGTAAACTGCACATGTGAATGTGCATATCTTTGGACTGTGAGAGGAAACACGAGTACCCGGAGGAGCCCCACACAAGCACACGGTAAATGTGCAACTTTCACACAGAAAGGCCCTTGGCTAAGAATTGAGCCCAGAACCTTTTCACTGAGAGGCGACGCTGCTAATCATTTAACCACTGTGCTTCCAGCCAGCTTTCTTCTGAATAAAATGTAAGCAAAACATGCTGTTATAGTGTTTGTGAAAGAATTTAGACTGGATTCACCCTTAAGAAAATGAATGTCTAATATTATATGCAGGAAGGTTTCCATTAACCTGCATGACTAACTATTAAAACAACTCTCACATAGTGGAAAATAACTGATATGCTCACACGAGGTGATGTTCCTAAGATATGACAAAGCAATATTTTGCAAACTTGAAATGGAAACACATTTTTTTCCACATTAAAGTCATATGACATCACAATTGCTCGGTTGTATAAAAATTACAAATGTAATAATAAAAAAAACAAAAAACAAATCTGGAAAAGGCTGTCTGCCAACTGCCATAAATGTAAAAGGTTAGGGTGTAAGGTTGCTTCACTGCAGGGGTTTAGGGACTGTGCAACTTATTTTATATATATATATATATATATATATATATATATAT
>JAOUQZ010000041.1:21730714-21744829 GCA_028564935.1 Neosilurus hyrtlii | reverse complement strand
GGTCTGGCGAGCTGTCCAGGGTGTACCCCGCCCTCGCCCAGAGTCGGCTGAGATGGGCGCCAGCCTCCCCGCGACCCCAAGTAGGAATAAGCGGTTCAGAAGATGAATAAATATACTTTGAAGAACGCTAGCAAATCCAACAAGGCTCAAACGGCTCAAAAAGAATAAATTTAGGGTTAGGGAATAGCATAGTAAAAGCTCAGATTTGAACCCCATTAAAATATTGTTGGAGGATTTGAAAAGGGAAGGACATGAGAAAAAAAATCCTGTAATATCTGGAATCTGCAAGCTGATGTTAGCGAATGGCAAACACTTCTCAAACCAAGGATGGACATACTTTTTCATAAATCAATATTACCTATGTAGATATTTTTCTGGGTGGTACGGTGGCATAGTGGTGAGAATGTCTGCCTCACAGCAAGAAGGTCCTGGGTTTGATGCCTGGGCTTGGGTGTAGCTGTGTGGAGATTGAATGTACTCCTTGTGCCTGTGTGGGTTTCCTCTGGGTGATCTGGTTTTCTCCCACAGTCCAAAAATATGCACATTAGGCTAATTGGCTGTTCCATACTTCCCCTGGGTGTGAGAGTGAATGGTTGTGTGTGTTGCCCTGCGATGGCTGGGCGAGCTGTTCAGGGAGTACCTTGCCTTCGCCCAGTGTGGCTGAGATAGGCTTCTGTTGTTGGATAAATGATTGAAAAGTCTAATTTCCCTTTTTTTATAATATCTTTCAATCCGTGGACACTGTATTTGGGTGAAATGCTTGCTCGTTCAAATAAAGGATACATTTCCATGTGATGTACTTGTTTTTCCCCCATGACTGTAGCTGCTGGGGAAACTGTGAAGAGTCCAATCTAAACGAGGGAAGATGACGTCATACCAACAGACACGCCCGTGCACCAGGTCCCTGCGCGGCTGCCAATCAACGGGAGTGCGCGTGCTGTGAACTTTTTTTTTTTTTTTTGGGATGCTGCATGAAATTATGGTGGACATGGACACATTTGTAGAGAGGTCGAGTGTAGGCGGAAATGCATCTGTTTGACTCAGTTTGACTCAGACATGAGAAACTGCAATGACAATGAATCAGATGACATCTGTAGCCTGTGGCTCACTGAGAAACTGACCCTTCATTAACTGATGCCCTGTGTTTGCTCCTGATATTCAGCAACACTGTCTACTGGGTAGCACATCTCGCTCACAGCAAGAAGGTCCTGGGTTCGAGGCCCTCGCCGAGCAGGGACTCGAACCCAGGACCTTAGGGACTCGAACCCAGGACCTTCTTGCTCATTTCCAATTTCTGCAACAGGTTACCTGTACTTTTATTCATAAATAACTTCTTTTTTTTATCCTCATTGAGAATCAAAAGTGGCAAAGTGATTAAGATGCATTTTAATTGCAAAACATTTCACAGATATGATGTTTGTAATTCCATCGACCCACGATGCAGAAAGCATAAATTAGTCTGAATGTAAATCCGCGCGTTTATATACGGGCTGTTAATAGCGCCTGTCCGCCAGCAGAGGGCAGTGATGTTACACGAATAAAAGCGCGCAGAGCCGCTAATTGATTCTGTTAACGAGCCCCAGCATTTCCTACTGCAACATGGACTGTTACTGATATTACTGTTTCCACTGCGCAAAAATGGAAGGCCTGGGTGAGACACCAGGATGCTGTGCCACTACACAGTTGTTTGGCATCCGTGCTAATAATTAGGTTATAATTACGAGCAAGAAAGATATAAAATGTGTTATTCCACAAAATGTGATGAACTCCATTGGGCTGCAACAGGCAGGATATAATCTTATTTTAATTTTTAATAGTGTATTTATTATAGGAATTCCTAGTACTAGGGAATTCCTACAGATCATTTATCCTCTGAAATAGTCCTGTCACTTTGTTGTTGTTGTTGTTGTTGTTTCCCCCACACAGTTTGGATTCATTTATATGGACAGGTTGATGGAAACAAATTGCTGTTTTTATCCCCTAGGAAGCAACAGATCATGAAAATAATGAAAGAACCTCTTTAAATGAAGGACTATCTGTATAAACTCTGACCTAATGAAGAAACACGGCTTACTGCCTCTACAGTATGTGGGCTGAGAATTAACAGGACCTATCTCCACTTTTTGCAAAGTAGTCGAGCTGTATAGGACGCTGTAGGCCTCGTTTCCTTCAGGACACACAGAGATGAAGAAGAAGAGCAAAGCGACAGGTGAATTTGTTATTCTAGAGCAATACTGATCCTGGTGTAACCAGGTCTAGGGCTGGGGATATTGAGAATGTGGACTTGTGCCGTGAAGTGAATAGTTTATTCCATTTATAATTCACTATGTGGCTTGGACATGGGGTGAATTTTAAATCGAGCTGAAATACATGGGAACCTGATGTGAAGACAAAGGTGTGGAGAAAAATACCAAAATGATGACAGAATAGTACCCCAGCACTACACTACATGGCTGAAAGTATGTGCACCTCTGACCATCACATTCATATGGGCTTATTGAACATCCTATTCCAAATTTAACCCACTGCGGCTGTTCTAATAAGCTCCACTCTTCTGGGAAGGCTATGCACTAGATTTACTGTGGCTGCAGGGATTTGTGCTCATTCAGCTGGAAGAGCACAGATGAGGTCAGGCACTACTATCAGAGAATGTCTGGGGTACAATCAATGTTCCGGTTCATCTCAGAGTTGTTCAGTGGGGTTTTGATTTAGGCTTTGTGCAGAACACCCGAGTTCTTAAACCATACAGGGACATTATAATGAACATGCTTGGGCTCCTTACTTCCATTAAAGCCTTACTGTACAATTCTGTACTTTAAATGTTGCAGTAGCAGTTCAGAGAAGGTCCACACATGGGTGTGAAGGTCGGATGTCTATAAAGGTTTGGTTGTATCTTCACTGATTTGTCAAAAACAATTAATCCTACTTCGGCCTCAGGGAGGCTGGAGCTTATCTCAGCCAGCTCTGGGCTGATCCATCGTGGGGCCAACATACACAGCCATTTACACTCACACCTAAGGGCAATTTAGGACAGCCACTTAGCCTAATATGCATGTCTTTGGACTGTGGGAGGAAACCAGAGCACCCAGAGAAAACCCACGCCACACAGGAACTTCTTTATTTGCAGCCATCATTCCATACTTTCGCCTGTTTGGCTTTATAGTGTATATCAAAATATTGTATAAGAAATCTGAATGGGTTCAACAGCATTATGTAGAAATAGTGCGACTCTGGCATACTGGTTTTTAGATGATTTATTTATACTGGAAATATTAATTCTGAAGTGGTTTACTTACTGTAGGAAGTAATAGGCTATAAAAGAAGCACACTTGTTATGTATTAATGGTAGCATCCTCAGTACAACAGTACAAAAAGGTGAATCATTATGGAACTCAGAGGTAACTGGTGAGCTGGTGAGGAATGGTGAGGCAGGTGCGCGCGTGTGCGCTCGCGTCTCCCCAGGCGCGCTCTGGCCGTGGCACATCGCCGGCACGCTGACGCGCTTCTGAGTCACCGTCATCTCAGCGTGTGTGCTGCTGCTCGCTCCCCGCCGACAGCGTGTCGCCTCTTGGCCGTGACTCGGCGCCACAGATCGGCCTGCAGACCCAAAGAGCTCACGTGCTTCTGCGGCACCGCCGGCGCAAACGTGTTTCATTGTTCTGCTGTTTGTGTGAAATCCTCCTCCTCCTCCTCCTCCTCCTCCTCGCGGTGCCTCGCCCCCACTTCACCGGACGCTTTGTGCTTTTCACAGAGAACAGAGCTACTCTCTCTCCCTGCGGCCACACTCACTCCCCTTGTCCCCCGTGGGGTTTCATGCAGATATTAAGAGCTGGTATAGGTTATAAGTGAAAATAAATAAATAAAGGCTTCACAAACATTTCATCATGCTTGCCAAATGCAATCAAAGCTTACATCACAAAGTGGTGGTGGCACGGTGGCGTAGTCCTGGGTACTGGGCTCGATGAGGGTTGGCATGTTCTCCCTGTGCTTGCGAGGGTTTCCTCCGGGTACTCCGGTTTCCTCCCACAGTCCAAAGACATGAGCATTAGGCTAATTGGCTGTTTCAAATTACCTCTAGATATGAATGTGAGTGGGATTGGTTGTGTCTATGTTAGCCCTGTGATGGACAGGCAAATTGTTCAGAATGTATCCAGTCTTCACCCAGTGTCGGCTGAGATATGCTTCAGCCTCCCTGCGACCCTGGCAGGATAAAACGGTTCAGCGTATGAATGAATGAATGTTTTATGCTGTGAACAATGCTTCTTATTATATATTTATATAATACTATATATCTTTTTTATATAAATACTGTCTATATTTCATATTTCATATATTCATGTCAATTTCATATATTCATGCCAATCATTTTTCATCTATTATACTGTAGCGAGCAAATGCAACAACATTTCATTCTGTATACACCTGTATATCTGAATGATAAATAAAGCTCAGTCTAAGTCTAAGTCTAACGTACATCCCAAAGCCACATACAACATGGAACGTGCTTCATTTTTTATTTGAAAATGGTCTCATATTGTATATGTGGAGTTCTCTGCATGACCTCTGGGTTCTCCAGGTTTCCTCACATCTAGCCTGGACTAGGTGGACTAGCATGTTTAAATTTCCTTTAAGTAGGAATTCAATTCAATTCAGTTTAATTTAAACTGATTTATACTTAAGTCGGAATAAGTGTGTGAATGTGTATACATGGTGCCCTGATGGACTGGCAGCCTATTTAAGGTGTGTCATCACCTCACGCACCTTCTGTTAATGGGACAGGTTTGAAACCAGGTTATTGTACTGTGTGAATTATGAAGTATGTTTATACCGCCCTGTAAACGCTCAATCCTTTCTGATCCTATGAAGCTAAGCAGGGTCAGGACTGGTAGGCGGCGGTGACTCAAGCTCTGGGTTTCTGATCAAAGCATTGGCGGTTCAAGCCCCTGTACCACCAAGCTGCCACTGTTGGGCCCTTGAGCAAGGCCTTTAACCCTCACTTGTTCAGTTGTACAAGTTAGATAGAAAATGTAAGTTGCTTTGGATAGGGGCATCTCCCAAATGCCAAAAATGTAAATTTAAATGGTAATTACTTGGATGGGAGACTGTTCGGGAAGACCAGGTGGAGGGTTAGGGAAAGCCCTGGCAACGTGACAACCTACTCTGTAAAAAATCTGCCAAGAAATCTGAAGGTGCAAGAACATGTTTATAATATTACTGAATACAAACATAGGCTATATTGCTTTAGTACAGACTGCATGAGAATAGCACAATCTGATTAGTTTGTTTTCACGGGATAATTAACCCTAATTACAGGTGAGGTGGATGACTCTGAATAGGCCCAGAAATGGAACGAACAATTGCTTTATTATATGCTGTACTCGAACACAAAAAGAAAACTAAATCAGGATTTTATAGTTTATTATTGCTTTTCAATACCGAGATAGCAGACCAATCAAATCACACCATTCCTGTGTAGTTTATACTAATTCATGTTATTATTCAGTCAAGATATTTTCTCATTGCTGATTGGTGGAAGCCATCAAATTATTCTTGGTATTGCATCATTGCCATGGGATAAGTTAAACAATTATTGCATGACTGGTACGCCAACATAGTAACATGACTGTCTACTTTGAATAATAATATAATAATTCTAGAATTCAGCTTTTTTATGACAGCTTTCTTTATTCGGTCTTGGAGGAGATAACATCCGTGCGACAGAATAGAAAAGTTCTCCTTATACTGTCTCATTCAGTAATTGCTTATTATTGCATTAATGGTACATTAGAATGTTTGAAACGATTGTAGTCCTTTGAAGGATATTTTATAATTGTAGTTTACTTTAGAAACTTGAATTTTGTGCAACAAAGTTATTTAAAAGCTATGAAACGCATAAGCATTTTTTCTGAGGAAAAAAATGCAATTATCTTTTTAATTGGAATAAAATGCAACATTTTAAAGCAGCCTTCACATCAAAATACACTGTACATAATTAGTGGTACACTTTATATAAAAGAGCATTTATAGTGTGTAATTGTCAGTTAAATATAATAATGAAGGGCTTTTTCTAATAACACCAAGCCTGGCTTTCCACACAGAAAAATAACACGTTCACCTACACAAGAAATGTGTACTTACTGTCTTGTTCTGAACAAGCTGAGAAACACACACACACACACACACACACACACACACACACACACACACACACACACACACACACAGCTAGCTGTCATTTTGGGTATTGCGGTTTAATGACTCCAAAATGTTAATATGCTCATAAGCCTTACTCCAGAATATTTGATTAGGGTCATGATGGACGCATCACCTAAAATGTTAATGAGCTGAAATCATGCACAGGAGGGACGGTCTTTGTCACACACTGGACAAATTGTATAGATCAGCTGAATCTATAAGATCCCTCGATTATAACAAGATCAGCAAAGGGCACGGACTTCTACTCAGGTTGTGCCACAGTGCCGGACAAAAGAGATAATGACTTGTACTGAGCAGATTAGCAGCTAAAACAAAGCATAATGAATCATTTAGTTTGTGTGCTGTTTTTTTTATTAGGTTTTTTTCTGTCATGTGTCATCGGTGTTACACGACTACAGTTCATTAATATCTCAGTGTCACATTCGGTCCATTGTCTAAGAGACGGAATGCAACTTTTGCTAAATTATGTTCTAAAAGTTAAATAGAAATCTAAGCTACTCCTTGCATGCTTATTTACTCTCTAATTCACTCATTCTTTTGCCAAAACACTTAATCCTTTTAGGGACGCAGGAAGGATGGAGCTTATCTCAGCCGACACTGGGCGAAGGCACAGTACAGCCTAAATAGCTCTCCAGACCATCACAGGGCCAACACACACACACACACACACACACACACACACACAACCATTCACACTCATTTTGGGTTAATTTGCAATAGCCTAATGTGCATGTCTGGACTGTGGAAGGAAACCAAAGTACCCGGAGGAAACTCACGCAATCACAAGCAGAACAAACTCCACACAGATATGCCTGCGCCCGGGACTCAAACCCAGGACCCTCTCTATTATAATTCTTGTTGCTTCACGGTGGCCAGAGTGGAGAAGATATCAACAGAAGGTCTTTCTGTTGTTTTCACTGTAGTTACTGAAAGATTCATAGCGGTTTCCCAGCAATATGCTTTAATATGAATTCATGAATAATAAGGTGTGGAAAAGACAAAGGTTACATTTTAAACTTTTTGCTGCTACAAGACACTTTTTAGTTCTGTTCTTGTTACTACACTTTATCTCCCTATATCATCTACACACTGTTTTTTTCCCTTAAAATTCTGCTCCATTGACTGTCCTGTTTCTCCATTTCTTTGAGTGTTTGTGTTTATTTATTTAAAAAAATCCAATCCAGCACAGTAATCCTGCTGTCATTGAACCAGGTTTTGGTACTTCTGGCAGTGTGGGCAGGTGCCAAGTCCTGCATAAAGCTTGTCTGCTGAAGGAAGCATGAAGTGCTCTAAAATGTCATGGTAGACGGCTGCATTGACTCCGGAATTAATAAAGCACAGTGGACCAACACCAGCAGATGACATGTCTCTCCAAATAAACACAGACTGTGGAAAGTTCACCCTGGACTTCAAGCATCTTGGATTGTGTGCCTCTACATTCTTCTTCCAGACTCTGGGACCTTGGTTTCCAAATGAGATGCAAAATTTGCTCTCATCAGAAAAGAGGACTTTGAACCACTGAGCAACAGACCAGCTCTTTTTTTCTTTAGCTCAGGTAAGACGCTTCTGACGTTGTTTGATTTTCAGGAGCGGCTTGACAAGAGGAATACGACATTTGAAGCCCAAGTCCAGGATCCGTCTGTGTGTGGTGGCTCTTGACGCATGAACTCCAGCCTCAGTCCACTCCTTGTGAAGCTCCCCCCACACTTCTGAATGGCCTTTTCCTGACAATATTCTTCAGTCTGCGGTCATCCCTGCTGCTTGAGCACCTTTTTCTTCCACACTTTTCCTTCCACTTAACTTTCTATTAATGTGCTTTGATACAGCACTTTGAACATCCACCTTCTTTTGCAATTACCTTTTGAGGCTTTCCCTTCTTGTGGAAGGTGTCAATGATGGTTTTCTGCACAACTGTCAGGTCAACAGTCTTTCCCATGATTGTGAATTCTACTGAACCAGACTGAGAGACCATTTAAAGGCTTACAAACCATTTGCATATGTTTTGGATTGGTTTTTGGAGCTGACTAGAGTGTGGCACTTTGGGCCTACAATATTGAACATTTTCAGAATATTCTAATTTTCAGAGATTTTGATTTGGGATTTTCATGAAAAAAGCTGTAATCATGAAAATTATAACAAATAAAGACTGGAAATATTTCACTTTTCATAAGTGTTTTTATAAAATATTAGTTTCACCTTTTAAGTTGAATTACTGAAATAAATGAACTTTTCAAGATATTCCAATTTTTCGAGTTTCACCTAGCATTTTTTGAGCTACGTTTGCCTTTCCTTACAATTTAATGTGAACATTCACTCGTAAATTGCCTACAGTATGTGTTTTAACTTATACCATTATTAGATAATTTTGACTGAATACAAAGGTTTCCTGGTGAAACCATGCCGGCTCACAGGCTTACTATCTCTTATTCACCGGTTTCACCCCCTTTTATTTTGTTCTGCGTGTGTTTACAATAACATTAACAATAATAAGACCACATGACCAGAGGAGCGAGCTTGTGCAAGTGTGATAACTTGGCAATGCAACAAGTGGAAAAGTCAGCGATCATGCATTCTGCCTGCTTGCTTGCCTCAAGATGGCGATGTTTATTAATATCACTGGACCCAGTGCAGGGTCACTGACACTCGCATACATGAGTAAGCAAATGGTTTCAGACAGGCAGTGTGGCCATTTTATTTCCAAGAGATAACTCTGTATTTCATGTTTATTTAATATGACTGGGTCGCAGTAAGGTTATGGTTTGATCTGTTGTGAGGGAACACAGAACTAAATTTAAAAAGTTCCCCACCATGACCCTCCATGCCAAAGTATTTTTATACACAGATAATTTGCATGGGTAAGAATGTGTAGCACCAACAAGAATGCTCAGTTCGCTTTAGCCTTCCAATGAGTTCCATTCACTTTCAGCTTATTTTGACATCAAATAACTAAACTTCTGAATAGTTGTTAGTTCTTTTCTAGAGAAACTGTTCTAAAAGTAGCACATCTTAAAGAGCACAGTGAATCAGAACACTCACCAAAATCAGCTGCGTTTGCAAAAAGATTTCCAAGTAATGTTCAAAGTTAAAAAGTGAGCCAGAAGAATTTTTGTAGACAATAGAGCAGATATCTTTTGCCTTATGTTATCAAAATTGAAGCTTTTGCTGTGCAGTAGACAAACATGTCACCGAGAGGCTCAACAGGAAGTAGCCCCAACGGGCTGACTCTGTCAACTCTTCTTTACCATCGGTGAATCAAACCAGCTTGTAACTACCCAGTGCTTTTGGAGACGGCTGATGGTTGTTTGCATATTTAGGATATAATAGGTTAACCATTACTTACCAAGGTGACTAAGTTTAATGCTTTAACTTCATTTAAATGTCTGTCAAATAATATATATATATATATATATATATATATATATATATATATATATACGATAGAAATGTTTTGGTAGCATGTCTTTTAAGTTATTAATTTCTTCATGACTTGGCCGGCTTCCCACATGGTTTGTTTTCTGCCTCAACCCCCCCCCCCCCCCCCTGCTTTTTGCTCCATCAGCTGACCCACCATGTCATGCCACACTATAGCGCTTTAAAAACTCATTATGACTTGTCAAACTCACCAAGACTTCTCTCTGCTTTCACACGTCAGATAAAAGGATAACCTTGAGCGTTGGAATGATGTGACGCTTCTCGTCTCTGTTGGTTTAATTACGTGGTTGTGTTTGAAAGAGACTGCAATCCCTCAAACTCAAATCCTACCTAAATATCTGTTTAATGCGTATGTGGATGATTCACGCAAGGAGGGTGAAATGTCACTTGAACATAAAGTGCTTTATGTAAGTTGCAGCCTCCCTTCTAGGTGTACTTCCCTTATTAATAACTAGTATTTCAATGTGATTTAATTTAATTGTTATGCTTAACTTTTAAAATCTCAGTAGTCTTTTATATTATGCCACCTCTATATTAGCACTAGGGGTAATGTAATAAATTAGGTTATACTTATAAATTATACTTGGAGTTGGAGTATCTTGTATTTATTACATTTATCTTTTTTTTATGTTCGTGAGATATTAAGCAAAGTTTGGTTTCAGTGTGGCAGCATGGTGGTGTAGTAGTTTGTATGTCCACCTCACAGTAAGAAGGTCCTGGGTTGGAGTCCTGGGCTCAAGCACTGTATGTTCTCCTCAGACTTCCATGAGTTTCCTAACTCGGTGTGCCCAGTGTTGGTTGAGTTAGACACCAGCCTCCCTACAACCCTAATATGATTAAGTGGTTTGGCAAATGGGTGAGTGAGTGATTTCACTGTGACTTTTCTTAACAAAAGGGTATAAAATCTACAATGTCGTCTTTTTAATAGTTATTATTATTTATATCCTATAAACATTCACTTTTTTTTACTGCCTGGCATTATCAGTGTATGATGTTGTTTAACTATATGATGTAACTGTAATGATAAATACTGTACATTATTTGTGTGTCAACCAAATTACCATAACTGGAAGAGTCATAAAGATTTGCTCTGTTAGCATACATTCATCCATCCTAATTTAGACTCGGATGTAATGCCACTTGATCTTTTGTCCCCATGACTCAACTACATGAAATGATGATTCGATCCACATCCCCAAACAGATTGCGGAGGTGATGTCATAAGTTCTGACATCACTATAGG
The DNA here is from genome assembly GCA_028564935.1 of Neosilurus hyrtlii. Taxonomy (NCBI): domain Eukaryota; kingdom Metazoa; phylum Chordata; class Actinopteri; order Siluriformes; family Plotosidae; genus Neosilurus; species Neosilurus hyrtlii. The sequence goes on along the minus strand of JAOUQZ010000041.1, from coordinate 21,733,938 downwards.
GCACATGGCCTTGCCTCAGCCTAATATGGTAATAAAATCCCTCCCCATACTGATCAATTTGTTGAGCAGAATAGTTCTTTGACTTGTATGGATACATTTGCAAATAAGGTTTAAATAAGGTTTAAATAAACCCTGTCAAAGAACAGACAGAAAGATAATACAAGCTATATTTATTCTTCACTTTAAATGCAAAGGGCATGTGTCAAGTTTAATAATAAATGAAACATTACTAAAAGCTTTGTATAAATATATCAGCCTGTAAAACTGTCATACTAAGAAACAGTCCAAAAATGTTACCTTTGGGTTAATAGTGCAAAAGAAATGATGGCAGAGTTTTACAGCACAGTCCTTCGCAGCCAGGCTGTTGTTTGAAAGCTCTTTGCCCATAGTGCTGTGAGGCCAGGAGCTGTGGACTTGGTGATCAGTAAAGTCAAATCAATAATTCATGTTAAAGACCACCTAATGCACATGGAGACAGAGAGCTTTTGCTGTGTGTCTGCCACATAAAAAGAGCATTGGCACTGAAAAACAAGAAAAAAAAAACCCCGAAATGAGTGAACAGACAAATGACTGACATCAGGATTGACAGCGTGGCTCTAGGCTATAGGGACTTGACTTGTAACAGGTTAAAGCTGTCCACACAAGCTGCCAGGATCCAAGATACACAGGATTGCAAGGTCTGATTGAAATGAGATCGCCTTTATTTGATTAATGCTCCATCCCCCTATCTATGTCTGAAGAGGATCCTGCGTGACAAGGCAATATTTCAGAGACACTCACGAAGGAATTTATTTTTATTGACCAGAGGAACACAAAGTCAACAAAGCCACATGAAGTAGGAAGAGGGGACAAAACAAGCTTATTGGAGCTTTCACTCAGAAAAGTCTCCCACCTCATCCTAATATTGCTGTAATGCTTCAAGATCAATAGTGGGCCAAAAAAAACAGGTCAAGTGTGCAATCTGACCAGGAAATAATACAGACGGAGAGCACCCGAGCCTTCCTGCGGGAATGAATTTGTGTTCGGTCAGGGAACACAGGGTTAATGCGTTCCCCTCAGCTCCACCCCTAGCCCATTTGTAATAGTGCTTTCTTGGCCAATCTCAAATGTCATAAAATGACAATGAACTAATTGTCTAATTAAAAGTGACTGAACAGACTGTCAGCTTCCTTTTCTCAGCTCAATTCTCCTCAGTCCTCCCTCAATTCCAGGACAAAGTAAGGAAGTATAGCAGTACATTGGCTCTTAGGCCATTATGACTGATGAGTGGCAGGGGAAGTGTATTTTACAGTGACTGTGTTTCAGTAGGTCACAAGCCTAAACTGCCAGCATGTGCCACTCACAAGCACGCCATTTGCCAGACATTGTTCTTACATAACACTGTGCCAACTGATGGCACTGGCACGAATTTCTGGGGTATAAATGTTCAACTTTCAAATTTTAATATTTAATACTTTTTATTCTTGTCCCCATTTGGACTGACAGCTGTACAGGCTGAGAATAAAAAGACATGACTGACAAGGCTCTAAGCTTCTTAGCCCCAGTCGACATTATCCAATAGCCTGATTCCTGATGCACACCTACAGATGGGATCTGTTAGCTTGCTCAGGAACAATCAGGAAGATTGTGCAGTCGTGCAAAAAAAGCAATCAGAAATTCAATGCTCAAGCATGGAGACGAAGGCATTGTACTTGTTGATGAAAAAAAAAAAGCGTTCCCAGGGAAACACAGTTAAAACTATTGAAATGGTTCAGTTTAAGACCTTGGTCACTGTGAGGATGCAGTGCAACACAATGCACTTTTTTGCTTCTTTGTGGTGATAAAGATGCCATGATTTAAGTGCCCAGGCAGTATTTAGTTGTAATGCTCACATAATGTTTAAATAGGATGAAATTCAAAAGATATGCATATCTCATGCATGTCAAAGGTTTGAGCTCTTTAAAAAGTCAGTGAATAGTAAATTAATCTCTACAGACCCTGAATTTTACTGTGACTGAAGAAATACAAATAATACATTTCTCAAAGTAAACATGAAACTTGTATTTTATCAAGGTCTCACGTCTATCAAGCTGCTATATTCACATACTGTATTTGATATCAGTTCATACCAGTACCCAGAGCGTCGTCATCTTTTACATTCAAGTTTTTAATTTTTTATTGCAGCCATACTGTAATTACATACATACTGTATGTTGCTATGTTGCTCAGATTATGATGCTCATACAGGTGTGTTTATGACTAAATGATGCTTTCTAGGTAACTACAGTGGGTATAGAACCCCCCCCCTCCCAAAAAAAAAACAAAAAAAAAAAAAAAAAAAAAAAAAAAAAAAAAAAAAAAAAAAAAAAAAAAAAAAAAACAAAAAAAAAAAAACCTTTACTTTGCAGCCCGAATGGAAGACAGACACAATTTTATTCCAGCTGTATTTACTCAAAGCTGCTTAAAACAACCAAGTGAAAGACACGATATCAATTGTTCAGAAAAAAGGCCGGGTTACAGAGATGGTTAAAGGATTACTCCACCTATGTGTTAATACTTATGGAACCACCTTTTGCTTTGATTACAGTCTTGAGTCTGTTGGGATACTTCTCTAACAACTTTGCACATCTACAGTGTGCTATATTTTCCGACTGTCCTTTATGGAACTGTTCAAGCTCAGTCAGATTGGATGGTGACTGTTGGTGGGCTGCAGTCTTCAAGTCATTCCACAGATTTTCAGTAGTGTTTAAGTCTGGGCTCTGACCAGGTCATGCAAGGACATTCACCTTTTTCTCCTACAGCCATTCTAACATTATCATGTGAAGATGAGCCTTTCCCCATTGACAACTTTTTGGCAGAAGGCAGCAGGTTTTCCGCAAGGATTTGAGTGTATTTTGTACCATGGTAAGGTGTGCTGGCTTTCTGCAAAATAGTTAGACCCCATTTTATTTTTGGCTTCAGAATTTTCAAGCTGCGTTTTGGCAAACCCTAATCAAGACTTGATGTGGCCTTTTTGAGAAGAGGCTTTTTACTTGCAACCCTCCCATATAAGGCACATTTGTGGAGCACTTATGATATTGTTGTCACACAAACACAATGACTAACCCTTTGCCAAAATAAATCCTGCAATTGCTTCAAAGTTGCCATAGGCCTTTTGATAGCCTCTCTCATCAGTTTTCTCCTCACTTTTCTATTCAATAAAAAAAAAAAAAAAAAAAAAAAAAAAAATATATATATATATATAT
>JAOUQZ010000041.1:21717975-21730614 GCA_028564935.1 Neosilurus hyrtlii | reverse complement strand
ATATATATATATATATATATATATATATATATATATATATATATATATATACATATATATATATATATATATATATAGATAGATAGATAGATATAGATAGATAGATACATAGATATAGATAGATAGATAGATAGAGAGAGAGAGAGAAGGTTCATGCTACTTGAGAATGCATTTGCAAATAGAAAGGGTTTATTAAACAGATGAATGCAGACAGGAATACTCTAGAAACAGAGTAAAGAGAACAGAGTCAAGAGAACAGGCAGAGATCAATAAATCAAGCAAAAAAATGAAGGAGAGCAGTATATAAATAATGCTAAATACCTTATAGTATATTATTATAATAAAAGTGGCTAAATTCAGCTTTGTTTGGTAAATCTGTAACTCCACATTTGCATGGATTCCCAAAGCCACACAAGCCTATGATGACAATTTTCAGTGAAGGGCCCCGACTTGTGTGCTATGAAACTCACCCTTTTGAAAATGGATCAGTGTACAGGCATGAACTGGCATTACTGTGCTATCTGGCAAGATGAAAGGAAGTGTCTTTGGTGTATTGATAAAGCATATAGTAGGGTATAAGTTGGGTATGAATGATTTAACCCAGTTCCCACCAAACATCATATCCAAGCATGTAATGACATTGTGGATTGTTCTATGCTTCATATCTTATTTGTATAATTCTTTTATCAAGAGAGACTGTTACAAAACAGATGTACAGAAATTTCACTTTAACAACGGAAACCTGGGAAAAGGTTTATTGAGAAGAGAATGAAAGAATGTAACTGGTCTGCATTTAGCCTTGTCCTCAGTCACATCATCATCATCATCATCATAATTATTATTATTATTATTATTATTATTATTATTATAGTAATCATCATCATCATCATCACCATTATTATTATTATTATTATTATTATTATTATTATTATTATTATTATAGTAATCATCATCATCATCATCATCACCATTATTATTATTATTATTATTATTATGATTATTATTATTATTATTATTATAGTAATCATCATCATCATCATCACCATTATTATTATTATTATTATTATTATGATTATTATTAATATCATTATTATTGGATGTATTGGGTTGCCATTTACAAGTTATATCCAAAAAGTCCCCCATCATCAGGACTGATTTCAATGTTCTGATCGTTCAGATCCTAATGCATATTATATTATTGCATTCTTATTTTTATTTATTTAATAATTTTTTTTTTACTGGAACCTATCCTAGATCATTTATTTCTCTTCTGCTACAAAATGAAGACCAGCAAGACTTACCGTGCCATAACAGAAAAGGCTGAAGTTAAACTATGTGAGTATATGTCACCTTATATAAGCTGGCTTCAGGCATTTAGCACACTGCCTCACAGAAATTGGCATGGCATTTTCATTTCACCTCAGGGTGACATCTACATAATGAAAAACCATCACAGTGCTATCTAGGAAACGGAATGGGTTTCAATCTCAGATGCTCGCATTTATATGCAAAATCTGTAAAATGATCAGCCAGACAGATACTTCTGGTAAATGAATGACACCGCTGCATCAGAATAGCTCAATTTCTGCAAGTAAAAAAAAAAAATCCCAAATAAATAATTTGAAGTAGTGGTCTATATTTGTAACTGGAGGACTTATTTGGCTAAATTTATACACTGCTCGGACATTGCTGCACTGAAGCCTACACAGTTCTCTTTTCACCCATAAAACATTTAGAAAGTAATAAATGCTTGTCATCTCAGTCAAGTGTTAATTTCTCACTTTGATAGATGGGCTTGATAGAACAACTCCGAAAGTAATTAGTTTCCTGAAAACAGAGTCTTTAACACTTTTGATAATTCTAGATGATTGGCATTTTAACTCAGTATTAGATGAAGTTATAGGTTAATACCTGTTGCTCGTACAATGATTTTTCTCAGCTTCTTCCAGCCAAACAACTGCAGTAAAAAAACAAACAAACAAACAACACTTTTGATCATTACTTTCAGAAAGTAATCAATCATAGCATGATTATTTTAACTATATGAACTTTGCTCTAATTTTCCGCATATGCTTCTCCAAGCAAGAGGCAACACAGCTCAGTTTGATGCAATTAAAAAAACGGAGATGCGATTAAAATGCAAAATGTCACCTAGAGGTTTTCATTTTCTCGCTATGCCTTGAATAAAATCACTCTTATTGCTATTTCCATTCTGCCTGTGCAGGCTGTCACGGAAAAAATATTTCCCTGGAGTGAGTGAATACAGACTTTTGGTAAATTTTATTAAACAAATAAAATAACTGCCTCTAATTGCCTGCTACTCAGATGATTATAGAATATAGAAATGAAACCAAAATGACAGCAATTCTAGGAGATTAGAGAAATCTTTATTGTATGGTGTGCTCTTTCTCATTGCAATATTAGGTCTCAGTCTGAAATCTTTCACTTTATTGTGAATACAGTCCAGAATATTCCATATAATGATGCATTCATTTGATTATGTCATTAGCAGATAATCACAGATCCAATGAAAGTAGGTCTACTATCCATGCTATTTATCTTTTTGGGATCAGTTTCAGTGTGGTATTAAATAAGCTTCCATCAAGTATGATAAATGCCTTGTCAGAAGACGTTATGAGAAGGTCTGGCCACAGGAGATCACATTTGCCTCAGGTTCTTTCACAAGTTGATTAACCACCTTCAGTCATGTATTATCCACAGGGGGCATGAAGGAGTAACTCATTAGGAAGGAGTACAGCACGTCTGAAGGATTGTCTGTCTGCTGCTCTCAAGACAACTAACAAGATTCAATATCAGAGGATGGTTGCTACAAAACCTGTTGAAGTGAAAAAAGATTTAGGTTTGGTTTGTGGAGCCATTATTTGTGCAGTAGTCGTTTAGAGATAATTATGAAGTGTGACCTAAAAGGTACATAGCATCATGATATTTACAGAAACTGAAGCGTATTCAGAAATCTAGCTGGAGGTAGTATTGTCATTTACATTTATTCATCTGTAAGATGTTTAATTCTAAAGTGAAACAATTAAAGATATAAACAGGTGTGAGATCCAAGGATGTATGCTAAAAAAATAAGCAAAAAAGAACCAATTACACAGTGACATAAAAATAAGGTTTAATTTTTGACATTCACATCACATTGATATTAACAAAGAGAATTAATTTGTACTTTTGTGGAGCCATGCCCAACAGCACCAGTGTTCACACAAACAAACAAATAAATAATTAAATGTGGTGAGATCAGAGCTGATTTTTTTCTAGCCCAGACTGTAGATTTGTGTAACCCTTTGAGTTTATATTTCTCACCAGCATCGCTAACACATCATTAGCAATGCTTACTGGATACAATGTATTGTTCAGCTGTAATATTTTCAATATTATACCAGTCACCACTGATTTGAAATATGAAACCAAGTAATATGCTGATTAACATTTGAAAGGACATAACAAAAGAGAGCACCTAGATAATCACACATGTATGCAGTACATATTCAAAAGTCTTCTGAGGTTCTGTGGAAATCAGCAATAGGCACAAATTTAGGCAGTTCATTTTATCATCACAGGACAAAACAAATGAGGTGGTGGTGTGACCAGGTGTGTAGGCCAGAGACCTCTGTCTGAGCATTGTTGTGCAGAAAGTGCCTTTTCCTTAGGGAGTAAAAGTCTGCCTCTGAAACAGTTTAGAGCACAAAATATTAGGGATGTTAGTTTCAGCCTGGCAGAGCTGGTAAATTTACAGAGTGTGAAATGGTCCTTTGGCAACTCTTCAAACAAGTAATTGATAATTCCACACCTTGCTGACAGTATAAAATTAATTATGTGTACACTGGTAAGAACTAAAACCAGACTGTAATGTAGATATAAATGCGCAGGCAAGTGCTATTGTACTGCTCACTGTAGCATAACAAAGACATACAGGGATTATCTGGAAATAGTTTGAGTGGTGTTTTCCTCCTTGTAATAAAAGTTTAAAGGCTTTGTTTATTAGTGTGGAGCTGTCACTGTGGCTTTTTTTGTAGCTTTGCTAATGGTTAATTAAAGCATGGTAATTGTGTTCATTTTTATTCGATGCCATACTTCAGTAGAACATTTCATATGGGACAAACTCATATGGGACAAGCACCTAATATGACTCTTTGCATTATTTCCATAATCATATTTTGCATTGCAATGTATAATTTTTTATTAATTGAATTAAATTACGTAAATGGATAAGGTGAAAGTTGCAATGCCGAGGGGCCTGTTCAATACAGTGACATTAACCAAAGGCATATAATTGTTTTAGTATATACAGTAGTGTGCAGTGAAGATTTTAGAAGTGAAGAAATACCTTGATGTAATAATCATTATACACTTAACACAATAAAGATGAATCAGAAATCAAGTACTGTTCAAATATGTATTTCATGTAATATTGGATCATATTGATGAGAATAAGTAAACAAAAAACAATATATAGTAATCACAAAAATAACAGTCTCTTTGTTGAGAAAAAAAGTCAATATTTAGTGTGGCCACCCTTTACTTTAATTACAGCATTTAACCTTTCAGGCAAAGTATTTACATATTTTTTAATTTCTTCACTCAGTAAACCATTCTATATGGCAGGCATCTCAAACTCGTGGATAGTTTGTGGCCCCTGCCTTAATATGACAGTTTAATGTTAGTGCAGCCCGCGAGTTTGATATGTATGGCACTATACAGTGTTGTGGGTGGAGCTGAACGAACCTACCAATAACGGTGGGGTATATGGCTCTTAGGGGTGGGACATCGGCCAGGTTTGATGCAAACAGAGAAACATTTCTCACTGAGTGAAAGTTACAGCAGTGTTGCCATGTACAGTTTTCTTTCAGCCTGGCTGGATGCCTTGTTTCTACTGGGCTCAAGCGGACATTCGTCCCAACGCACTGCGTTCACAACACTTCAAGTGTTTTTAAGTAGCTGCCCAGCAGGACATTATAGGTATATATACGTATATAAATGTATATAAATAAATAAATATATATATATATATATTTATACACACATGTCAATGGCACTTAGAGCGTTAACATGAGGTCTCTCTCTCTCTGACAAAATAAATCAAAGTGATGCTTACACGGTGGGATAAAAGAAAAGTAAGGAACTCAGTGCAGCATAATGTAGAGTCTGCAGTCACATAGTGACACCTGTCCATCAGCAATAACAGTCCCTGGTAACCTGGACCAATTATAGGGTCGCCTTTTCCTGTAACAGCAGCACGGCGGATAACACTCTGTGAGCAGTTGCCTTTTTTGTGCTCCCTATCCTGGTACTTTCTACCATCTACAAATGCCATGGTGTTCATGTCATCATGAAAGATATGAACATCGAGGGTAAAAACGAAGTAGACTGCTACTGGGCTTTTAACCGCCGACTGCCGTGCTGCATGTACAAGAAAAAGGAAGCGGAAATGATGTTCTCCGTGCGTCGGCTAAACGATTGATTGAAACTTCAAGGCAGGAGAAGCATGTTCAGTTCATGTTCAGGACAATAAATTTTCAGAAGAAGGTTAAAGGTTAAAGAACTGTTAATACATACATTAGAATCTGAATACAGCAGATCTATATATATATATATATTCATCGACAAATAGTCGCTGACCAGAGAAATCTAATTATTATTATTTTCATTAATCTTATTTTTAATATAATCATTTTATTTATTTATTACTGATTAATATATTAATTTTCTTATTATTTCTTAATTTGTTTATTTATTTTTTATCTTATTTTGTGTTTTGTGTTAAAAAATAAAAATAAAGAGATTTGAGAAGATTGAAAATTTAAAAACAAAGCTTTTCATGTGGAAAACCTGATGCGGCCCAGCCTCACCCAGATTATGCCTCCAGCAGCCCCCGGGTAAATTGAGTTTGAGACCCCTGCATATGGCTTGAAGTTCATTCATGCTATGCAAAAGTAAAAAAATAATAAAATTTGTGACACCTTTCAGTCAGTCAGTCAGTCAGTCATTTTCTGAACCGCTTAATCCTAATTTGGGTCACGGGAAGGCTGGCGCCCACCTCAGCCGACTCTGGGCGAGGGCAGAGTACACCCTGGACAGCTCGCCAGGCCATCGCAGCGACACCTTTAAATTTTTCTGAAAAATTGGTATTTTCAGTGTTTTTGTTTATTAGCCATACTTTTACCTCAATATACTTGTCGGAATTATATTTCTGGTTCTCATTGCCTACAATGTAAACCATTGTAGGCATCTGAACCAAAATTGTTCAAAACATTTTCACCAAAAAAATTATAGAGAAGTCATTTTTTTTTTACTTTTTTTTATTAGAAGCCCTTTTAGACAAAATGGTGGTATATAATCTTCACTGAACGCTACTGTACCACATGGGAACATCAGCACAAAAAAGATTACTAAAATCTCAGCACTAAAACAAGATTTTATTTTTTCTTTTAACATATTTAACCCATGACAGCCTCAGTCATGTGAGCTGTTAAATGGTCGCTTGGCTAATGCTAACCCTTACCAACTGGCTCTTCTATTCATTTCCAGAGCTATTTGACCAAAGGCTACAAAATGTAGCTGTTTTATTTATTTAGTTATTTTACAAAACCTCTCATTTTATCGGCCTAGCCATTTTGCTCTTCTGTCAATTCTAATCTTATTCCACAAAAAACAATCATGTTTCAAATTAAACTTTTTGAATTTAAGAATATCTTTTCAAAAATTACACCTAAAATTTTTACTTTTTCACCAAACATGACTCCATTAGCCTGGTCTGAGGAACAGGCCTCTGGGAAGAAGCCATCATAGACTGAGGTTTAGTTAGTGGGTGAGACTCCATTCTAATCTAACTGGTTAGAGTTAGTGTATATACCACATGAAAAACAAGAAAAATAAACTAAAACAAGATTTTATTGGCTAATTTTTCCATTTTTAGGTATGATAATAATGACATCTCAGCTATCCTGAGATGGGTGCCAGCCTCCCCGTGGCCCTAATTAGGATTAAGTGGCTCAGAAAATGAATGAATGAATGAATGGCTCAGAAAATGAATGAATGAATGAATAATAATGACGCTACCTGCTCCAAGTGACTGTAAGTGTCTGTCATTATGATTTCAGAATTATCCACTTGGAATAATGTCTTTTAATCCCGAAACAGCGGACTAATCAGATTGTGCCGTTCCCGTGTAGTAAACACAAATTCGTATCAGCTATTATTCAGTGCAATTCTTAATTTATATCACTTTTTTACCGGTGCATTGCATTATAAATAGCCGTGAATAATACCTCATGGTGTTTTTTTATGTGCAATGACTTTACCATGCCTTAACTCCTCATAACTTTCCATCTTCTGTCACAGTACAGTTGCCAAGGAAACAGAAGGAAACTTCACGACACAGTAATCTTCTTGTTCAAAGCTGACATTAAAACATTGGAATGCAGAGTGATAAAAATGAGCATAAAACTATAGATAAATTAAAATCTTGCCAGGAATATGATACATCAGCATATGGTGATGGAAGAGGATGAGGAGGGATCCCAAAATATCACATATATTTATACAGATACAGTTCAGTTGATACGATAAAAAGGTGACTATATACAGGTTCAACACTGACACCTAATTTAAAATATGTTGGTGGATCATTTGTGACAGTTTTGCATGATGGCACAGGGGCTGTTTTTGCAGAAAATACTGTAAATACTTTGCTTCCAGTATATCATATCTCAAAAACCTGGTTACCTCTGCCAGGAGGTCTTGCCCACACAATTAAGTAAATTAAATGAATGCTGAAGTTACACACAGTTAATTAGTTCCAGCAAATTAACACAGAAATGGCAGCGATATTGTAAAATCAATGTGTTGCAAAGGCCACCTTCGTCTCTGGAATTTAATCCATCTCAAAAATGTCGAAATTGAACACGTTGGCAGAACATGTTTTCAGACTGGAGAACAATAAAAAGCCTGAAAACAAATGTCTAATAAGGTAGAAGAACATTCCAGCATGAGGCTTATACACATACACCCACAAAAATGGGTGCATAAGTTATCTGGCAACAGGTCATATTAGATGCAGCTGGGAACACATTTATTTCCCAGAGGAGATGGAATTCAAATGAAGGAGCAGTAATTATTTCCTCTAATCTTCCAGTCGGCTTTGTTCAACACAATACAGGGTTCCATCTGGGACTGGCCGCAGAGCCTGTGTGTTTCCTGTGGGTTTGTACTGGTGGATGGAAATTACTTATTTAAAATATTCAGGAAATCTAAGCATTTACTTTGCAATGAACGTTACCACCTGTAACTTTCTCCCATAGTAAATTAGATGAGATCTTCACTTGCCCACAGTAATCATTAACAGTTCATCATTTTAGCCTCATAATTTGCTCATTTACTTTATAATTTAAGTGATTTTTGGCAACTCTGCTAGTCTTCTGGGGCTAGTTCAAGTTTATTGCAGAAGTGGTGTGTGGGAAACATCTGACCTCAGATGCTGAACACCATCCTGAGAACAGAGGAGTGCCACTGGTGAGAACTATGCAAATGGAAGATGAACAGCATGAGAGGCACTACAAGGGAATGAGGAGAGGAATAGGTCTGTCCATCATGCTCGCAAACAGAATGACAATCAGGCTGACACAGCTCTGAGAAGTGCTGTCATGCTTGCCATTTTTATTGAGCTGTTCAAGGCTGAGATTAAAGCAGCTCTCATTCTCCTGTCCAAATAAGGACAAGTGCAAAAAAGCGAACAGATTTTGAATGATATCCAACTACTTTCATAAATGTACATGGTCAGAAAACAAATCTTGTACACATACATTATATAAATTATCCATAAGCTTAATTTGTGGACATTCATTCCTTAAACCAGGGGTCCCCAACTTTGGTCCTGGAGGAACCTCAGACTGGCTTATTTTAGTGATTTAGTGATTTCCTTGTTCCCAACACACCTGATGTAAGTAATATGTTAATAGGCAGCACTTCATGATTTGAAGTGGGTGTGTCAGAGGAGGGTAAACACTAAAATGTGCAGGGTTTGGGTACTCCAAGACTGCCTTAAACAGTGATCTGAAACCTAGAGGTTGACCTACCATTAGGTTTATACTCCTCATAATCACCTGGAAGTAACTTAGTGCACACTAGCCTCACAGGAAGAAGGTTCTGGGTTCAAGTTCTGGACTCAGCGAGGGTGTCTCTGTGTAGAGTTTGCATGTTTGCCCCACGCTCATTTGGGTTTCCTCCAGATACACCAGTTTCCTCCCATAATCCAAAGACATGCATATTAGGCTGACTGGCTGTTCCAAATTGCCCCTAGGAGTGGTTTTGTGTGTGTGTATGTGTGTGTGTGTGTGTGTGTGTGTGTGTGTGTATGTGTATGTGTGTGTATGTGTTTGTCCTGCGATGGATTGGTGAGCTGTTCAGTGTGTAGCCTGTCTTTGACCACAGTTGGCTAAGAAAGGCTCCAGCCTTCCCGTAACCCTAGTTTTGAGTGGACTGGCAAATGAATGAATGAATAAATGAATAACCATATTGACAATAATGAGTAATGAATAATCTAAGTAAGATGAAACATCTTAAATTAATGAAATATATGCTTGTTTTTTGGCTGGCAAATATTTCTTTTCACCAGTTAACTTTCATGTAAAAATAATTATCTTAATAAGGTACAATTCTGTTCTGTTGGCATATAATTTTGCTGATTTTATGTAATATGTATGTCTCTAATCTTATTACGTTTTCTTGTTTTTAAATCCTGAGTTTTTTCAGTGCATTATTTAGACATGCCAGGCCTGTTTGTTTGGCGTGCAGAGCATTAGCTAAGGCTCTGATTAAATTAGAACATTGACCCCTGCACATGGGTGGGGGGTGGGGGGGGGGGGGGCTTGTTCTGCATGTTTTTATTTATTTTACTTTTTGTCTTGGCTGTCCAAGTCCCAGAGGTAACATAGAGTAAGAGAAATTTCCTATTCGAGAGATTAGCACGAGAAAAATGCAAATGAGCACTTCAGATGTCAGCGGACCTGTAGCCATGATTAATTAAAAAACTTCTAATAATCAGAGCTAAGTCCACAAAATTCTGTGTCCTACTTGACTGCATTCCACATGCCTAATGGCAGGAACTGGGGGTGTTTTGTTAAAGATCAGAACGTCCTCTCTCTGCTTAGGCAGTTGTTTGCTCACTTCAGTCGATCAGTGTTTCCTGCTGAGAACAGATCATCAGTGGAGTAGAACACACTGATGTTTCACAGGCAAAAAAATAATGCATGGCTGGTTTTCAGCCTCTAAAAGGAGATCAACTTTTGGTGAAAATAACAATAAATAAATTTTAGTAGAAATCTTAGGTAAAGAAAAAAACCTATATTAAATCTTGTTTTTATGAATGGCCTTTAATGCTGTTGAAAACCTTTTATATAATAATAATAATAATAATAATAATAATAATAATAATAGCAAACTAAATGACAACACTGAAGCCAGACTGATTTCAGACTTTCTGCCAAACAGCAGCCATAAGTGCAGCATTCATCTTTTCAGAAGTGTTTGTCAAAAAAAGGCAAACTGCAATGATTGCACACGGATGTAGCTTGATTTAACACAATGTGCACTCTATTCAATTTCCTATATTCCTCATGGATATGATATCGATTTTAGATTTAATATTTGAGAGCAGAAAAACATGAGGACTTTTAAATTAAATTTCTTGAAGGTGATCTCTGTGCATGTTATCATCCCCATGGACAATAAAATGTCAGTCTTGACATAATCATAAATCAAGTTAATTCAATATACCAAACTCACTAAATATATCTCCTTTCCATTTATTATTTTATTGCAACACAAAAGGAAATGATGATGCTCGAAATAATGGATGCAAAACTTTATTAACAATATAACCAACACCAAACATGCATTGTAATGAACAGAGACAGAAATTCTATGTAGTACTGTACATAAAACACTGTCTACGTATATCCCGCCTACTCCTGTTATTTAATCAGCTAGGCCCTGCTTAAATCTGCAATTTAAATTCATGTATGTCCCCCTGAAGGCTACATACTTGCCTTTAGTCATGGAGAATGTTGATCCTTAGTTATATATTCACACTATATTATTTCTGCTGGGTGGAATTTTGTCTAGTCTGTTAAAAAGAAATGCTGCTGCAAACTGCTTGCACAGGAACATAAAGTGAGTTATGATGTGTGGAATAATCCTACAGATGCAACTTTGTAATCAATGTACATTCAGAGACTTCAAGGTTGCAGGTCAAACCACATAATGCACAGCATACAGAATGCCTACATATTTACAGTTACACAAGTTTACCGATATCTTGTGAAATATGGGGCATGGCCCAAATAATTGTTATCTGAGCTTATGATTTTTCTTTACAGTATATCAGAAACATTATTAATAAAAACTTAACTGAGTAATATTACTGTGAACCAGATGAAAGTACAAAACTTCTTGTTTGCTTCAGTGTAATCTCACAGCATGCTGCTCCACTGGCTCATGTCTGCAAAGGAAATGGCTCCCCACATCTCCAACATGAATCTCCAACACACTAATTCTTTCATTTAAGATACAATGTGGAGAACAAAACGATCACTCCTGCTCACCTAGAAGGTTTTTTATTCTTTATTCCCAAAATCTCAGCAAAAATCTCAGTAGTTTGACCTCCTAATGTTTAGTTCAGTACATAGTTCGGGATTTCAACAATGGGACGTCTACTGTCACTTAGGCTGCTATCGGAACCACGATAAATACAAGTTGCACATGAATTCCCTCTCAACACCTAACGTCAGGTGAGAGATTTTTATCTAATTTTGATACATGAGTTCCCAAGATGGTGTGACCTTTAATGTTTCAACAATGTGTAGAAGAAAACAGCTTCAGAAATGGATATTATGCAATAATTTTCTTTTAACAGTGCAACTATTATTAGCTGTCGGTTGTGTACTGAATTTTAATCTGCAAATTATGTGCACCTAACCTGATACAGAACAATTCTATTTATGGATTTATCCATAGCAAATGGACTAGTCTGCAAGTGCCTTGTTATAAGAGGAAAGCCGTCGTCATGGGAACAGTGACCTTAATATTGAGTCCGCCATTTTTTAATTTCACCTCGACAACAAAGCACTTAAACATAACATGGCGTACTCATGACTCCGACTTCACAAGTGAAAAGTAATATAATTCCGTTAGCACATGAAGGCTGATTATAACTGATAGATGGACAGATATACTTTATTTTGTTCTGAATTCCAAATGCATTTAACCTAAATATCCAGTCTGTAGTACTACAACCAATGACTTAGCTGGTGAAAACTGTTTGATAATAGGTTATAAATATATTGCTAGATGAATTTACCTACGTTTAAATTTCATTGTCAAGGAGCTTACATTTAAAGTGGAGCCTTTAGTCATCAATTTGATTTTGCATGAGCTGTGCATCCATCCGTTTAATGTCTGCATCGTGATTCTGATTGGCTGTTCACTTTTTGTCCCTCTATTATTTTATTATTATTATTATTATTATTATTTTTATTATTATTATTATTAAAACCAAACCAAAATCCAAATGACAACAGATTAAAATTATTTTATATTTTGGGCAATGCTTCTACTCACTAC
>JAOUQZ010000041.1:21699672-21713756 GCA_028564935.1 Neosilurus hyrtlii | reverse complement strand
AGAACAGGCCTGCGGGCGACTTATGTGGTCCTTGGGGGCGACCTGGTGCCCGCGGGCACCGTGTTGGTGACCCCTGAACTAAACTATTTCTCTGGACGTCACATTATTCCTGAAAATTTGTGTTGGATAAACCACTATAAAGTATAGTGGAAGCAGAACCCGGCAGAAATAGATAGATAGATAGATAGATAGATAGATAGATAGATAGATAGATAGATAGATAGATAGATAGATTGATTGATGTACAAATAGATAGATTGATTGATTGATGTACAAATGTACCGATGTACAAAAATAATTGGTTTGAACACAGATCTGAAAGTTACATTTCCACATTACTGTGGGACACAGAGGATTTCTTCACTTCAGCAGAGTAATATAGCCTTCAACTTGGGTTAGCTTTGGGCTTTCACAAAGTCTGTGTTAGTTATCTTATAATCTCTGCAATTTATGGTGTGTGCATGCTGCTGAATAATTGGATGCTGTGTGGACAGTCCCAATAGCAGTTGTTTTACCAGACAAATGTCCTAATTGCTCATGTGGAAGTGCTATCACTAAGCTCATCATCAAAACAGTCACTTGACAGATGCCTAACACTTAACAGAGTATGTAAATAACTGCTGAGGCTAAAGTCAGCATATTAATATCCTAATTAATATCTTGTATTAAAGAAATCTACAAAATTAGGAGGGAGTAGAACTAATGTGAGAACTCTTACAGAGAAGTTGACCTGTTTGCAAATGAAAATGAGACATGGGTGACCAGATTTGGTATAAATACCTGCTGTTGCTACTGGTAAGGAAAACTGTATAACACATGGGACAGACTGCATAACCAGTGTGTTGATAACCCATTCTGTCTGAACAGGCCTTTACTCTGCCTGTTAATTTGAGTGTTGGGTTCTCATTGCCTGTAACCAATCAAGGCGAAACTGCAGTCCCAGAGAAACCACTCTCTGTGGCACAGAAGACCACACAAACCTTGAAATTATGAGTCTGGCCCTTGGGTGTGACCCAACCATACAGGATGACCCAATAAAACCTCTCATATTTTAAAGGTAAATAAAAAAGAAATCGGGAAAGATAATCAAATTATTATTGACACACATGAAACTTGATTTAATAAAGTTTTTATTCATCATTATTTTACATTAAACTTAGTGAGGCAAGAGAGGCAGTGCTAAGTTCTGTTGGTAGCCAAACCCCAATTTGAACAATTTGAGCTTGAAGAACTCCATGTGTGATTTCAGTAAGATGGAGCTACGGCACACACAGACCAAAGACCATTGGAAGTGCTGTAGGAAACTTTTCCAGATGAGGTGATCTCGTGCATGGTGATGCAGGGAGGATGATCTATTCTCCTGACCTCGCCCCTTGTGCATTTTTTCTGTGGGGCTACCTTAAATCACAAGTGTATACTCATCAACCTCAAACTCTTGATGCCCTTAAGGTTGCTATTCAGCAGGAGATTGCCACTGTTCCACCCAACATGACCTGTCCAGCCTTCAGAATTTGCCTCCAAAGCATGTATAGACAATGGTGGCCACTATTAAAAATGGCATGGTACATGCCTACAGAGTAAACACTATATGTCCCTAAGTATGTGCTTGTTGAACATCCTATTCCAATAACAGTAACATGGCGAAAAAGCTTCCACTCTTCTGGGAAGGTTTCCCACTAGATTTTGGAATGTTTATGTGGGGATTCAGGACCATTTCCCCCAAAAGCATTAGTGAGGTTAGGCACTAATGTTGCTTGAGAAGGCCTGGGAGCAGTCAGTGTTCCACTTCATCCCAAAGGTGTTCAGTGTGGTTGAGGTCCAGGCTCTGCGTAGGCCTCTTAACTTATATGCCTACCTTGGCAAACCATAGCTTCATGTACCTTGCTTTGTACACAGGGGTATTGTCATGCTAATACAGGTCTGAGTCTCTTATTTTCACTAAAGTCAAATTGTAATTCTACAGCATACAAACTCCAGACAATGTGGCTTCCACTTTGTGGAATAACTCACATATGGGGTCATGGTCAGGGATCCATAAACATTTGACCATATAGACAAACATAGTATACATCATATAGTCAATATCACAAATGCTCAACAAATGAGCCTTGTATTGGAGGGTTGCAAGTGGAAAGCCAAGATTGACTTTTGCCAAAATGTTCCTTAAAGATTCTGAGACCAAACAGAAAAAGTTATTATATTATTTATTATATAATATTTTCACAAGACCAAAACTGAACTATTTTGCCTCAACACTAAACTGTATATCTGGCAGAACAAAAATATAACTTACAATTCAAAGAATCCATCCATATCCATATCTAAACATCCATATCTACAGTAAAGCAGGGTGATGGTAGTATTCTGTTGTAAAGGTGTTACTCTGCAGCAATGAAAGCTTGTCAAGATAGAAGGATAAATCGGTGAAGCAAAATACCTGCTTCACTATGCCAAAAAGTTCAATGGGAAGACGGTTAACCTGTGAATATGACAGTGACCAAAGTTAAACACACAGTGGTTGAAAGGGGAAAAGGTGAATGTCCTTGCATGGCCAAGTCAGAGCCAAACCTAAACTCTGTGAAAATCTGCGGAATAATTTGATGATTGTAGCAAATCAATGTTCATCATCCAATTTGACTGAGTTTGAAAAATTCCCAAAAAGAAGAGTGGGCAAATATTTTACAATGTGATGTGCAAAACTAGTACAGAAGTATCACAACAGACTCATTGCAGTAATCAAAACAATAGGTGGTGCCACAAAATACACGAGGATGATGCTTTTATCATCTCAGTAATTCTCAGTGACTATATATTTAGGGGTGAAAGCTCCAGCTTGAAACCCTATTGTTTTTACTTGTTCATTAAATTCTTCTGTCACTTTTCTTCGTTTTGCCACATAGCCAATACTGTGCAGCCTAAAGTCAATATGTGAAAAATATATTTAATAACAAGATGATGTGTCAATAAAATGTTTATGGTGGCATAATGTGCTTTTTACATTTAATACTCATGGTTCTAAACTACTGGTTTGTACTAATTACAAATGAAAAGTCTTTATGATATAAAAAATCAGAGCTATGTCTCAGTCAAATTGCAATGGTGACACAATGCATTTTTTGGATATTTAATTCTCATGTGCTTCTGAATTGCTGACTGGATCAACATAAAGCTTGGTATGTATAGCCCTTCTACTGACCACTGTGTCATATCAAACTTCCTAAGGAATTACCTTATTGATGCTTGGACCCTGGAATGTCTGCTTGCAGCTATATTTCACTTGATTGTTAGTTGCATTGAGTATATATAGCCGGCAAGGTTTATGAATATTTTTTTCTATACTCACTGTAAGTGATGTGCTGTTATGATCTTTCAATGTGTTTGTTGTTATTTTTTAGAAAATGTTTTCAATGTTAAGCCTGTAATAGAAAGGCAACCTGTTCAGGGTGAGCCCTACCCCTCACCAGAAGTTAGCTGGGATTGGCTCCCACTTACCCCATGATCCTGAGAGATACTGGATGTTTTTTGGTGTTAGATGAGATAATACCGCTTTAGATTGCATTGTTGGAAATGCTGTTCTCACTGTGTGTTTCTTATCATTTCAGAGTACCTTGCTGTAATTTATGCAATCAAAAATGTGCTTTAACATGCCATAAATGCAATAAATTGGCAAAAGTATCAGTTTAATGTCATTATGGGTTGCTCTTTTGAGTTAGGTAATTGTGATATACCTCATCACTAAAATTCTCTTCCCTACCATAAAACATTGCATTTCAGCCAGCTGTCATATCAGGCAAAAACGCTTAGTTTATATAATGTATGGTTTCGTTTTTTTCCTAAATGAGATATAGCACAAAGGTCACAGTATGCTGGCAGACCAAGAATAATTCCCTCTAAGTTTAAGATTATCTTAGCGCGACAGCACTTTGGGGATGCCAGACACCATCTCACTAAGTGTTCATTAGTGTGATATGTGGGATGAGTAAGAATAGGCTTTTTTTCAGACTCAACAGGTCATCACAAGTGGTTATTAGTGCCTAATTCCCTTTCTTTCTAAAGTTACATTAGTAGCTCAAGACTGTTTCATGATAAGTGCAACTTGCATCATGTATGTAGCTGTATGCTGTCTGCAATTCCATGACAGTGATTAGACATCAATATGTTTAATATTCATGGTTGTTCTGTTGTTTTTGCAGATTTAAATCAAGCTTGGCCCATTCAAGGAAATGTGCTTAGCCATTTGTGCAGAAGCAGTAAAAGTCATCCTGTTTGTCCAAATGTAGCCTCATGAGAGGGAGGCAGTGAGTGGGTCTTCCGAATACTTTCATGGCTGTCTGCTTTTCCATTAAAAAGAAAATCCCACAAGCATACAAAAAGACAACAATGTGGGCATGCTAATTAGAACTATCATCTGCTTGACAGGCACCAGAACTGTGAGATGGAGCATGTAGCATGTGTTACACTTCACCCAGTGCAAAACACTCATCTTTTCTAATTGCGAAATGATAAGTATAGCCTATACAAAAACCCTTTCAGGTAAATCACGATGCATTTTATTTACTTATCAATAAGATGGGGGGGGGGGGGGTTACACCCTGACCAGCTTTCCAGACCTTGAAGGGCCATCAAGGTTGAAGCGTATCTCAGCTGACACTGGGTGAAGACTGGATACATTCTGAACAATTTGCCTGTCCATCACAGGGCTAACATAGACACAACCAATCCCACTCACATTCATATCTAGAGGTAATTTGAAACAGCCAATTAGCCTAATGTACATGTCTTTGGCAAATGGGAGAAAAACGGAGTACCCTCAAGAAACCCATGGAAACACAGGGAGACCATGCATGCCCAAGTTTGGGACTCAAACTACTATTGTCTCTTCTTTAATATGAATTATGAACCCATTTGAGGCGGCATGGTGGCATAGTGGTTAGTATTACTGTCTCATGACAAGAAGGTCCTGAGTTCAAGCCCTGTGCCTTGCAAGGGTATTTCTGTGTGGAGTTTGCATGTTCTCCCCATGCTTGATTTCCTCCCACAGTCCAAAGACATGCACATCAGGCAAATTGGATATTCTCGATTGCCCCTAGGTGTGAATGTGAATGGCTGTGTGTCAGTGTAGACCTCGCGATGGTCTGCCTTTGCCCAGAGTCGACTAGGTGCGTTCCAGCCTCCCCATAACCCTTATAAAGGATAAAGTTGCTCAGAAAATGAAAAAAAAAGGAAATTAACCCATTTAATAGAGTGGCACAGCTGGTAATTTTGCATCTTCACAGCTTCAGGGTCCAAGGTTCAATCCTGGCCTCAGTTTACTGTCCATGACGAGTTTACCAAGTAATCCAGATTCACAGTTTGTAATTATGAATGTATTTTATAGGTGAATGATAGGCTAGGACTGCACAGGCATAATATAGAATTTGCTGTATGCACAATAAATATATAAACAAATGACTTAACAATAGATTTTAATGAAGCATCGTGCATTATAGAAGAACTGCAGTGAAATTTGAATTTTAATGATGACCAGATTGGAGCTCTAATTTTTGCTCAAATTGCACAATTGTGTATCAGTGAAATACTCTGCAGAAAAGGAGAACATGTGTAGAAAACTAAAGCAACAAACTTTTCCTGTGTATGACTGAGGATAATGAGGGCACGCTCTTTTAAGACTGGCCTGTGTGTGTGTGTTTGTGTATGTGTGTGTGTGTGTGTGTGTGTGTGTGTGTGTGTGTGTGTGTGTGTGTGTGTATGTGGCGCATGCAAGGGCAGAAATGGCTGTAGATCTAATGCGCATCTATCACTCACACATACAACGGGGGGTGCTTGGCCTTTGAACTGTCTGGTACTTTAGACCCAAACACACATCTACAGAGTAGGTCTCTCATCTCCCTGCTCAATTAGCAGGCAGTGTCATTGCTATTCTCACCTAATGGCTACTTCAAACACTGTGGCACACTTTATAATAGAGCACACATGCTCACTTCATTAGTTTCATTAGAATCCACAACTTAATCTAAGCTTAGCGTCCTTTGCTTTCACTCTCAAACACATGCACTGAACTTGATCTAGCATTGCTCATTTGGTGAAGCTTACTTTTGCTTTCACTGATTTGATTTTGAATTTGGGTTTTGTCAGAATGGTAAAGAATCCAAATATAATCTCACAGATTTATTTATTTATTCTCCCTGCTTTAAAATAGACTGCTGTTGTGAATGAACTTGTGCACACTTGATACTCTTGGTACTACCTAATGTTTATGTTTATACCACATTACTGACATGCTGATTTCAGGCAACCACTGAATATTTTAAAATGATTCTAAAAACCAAACAGCTGGATAGAGTTTCAAATAAGACCACCTGACGAATCCATCAATCCTCCACTATATCACTCACCTGGGGTTGAAGGCAGCATTCTTTTTTTCCACACAGCAACTCTGGGAGGGTGGGGAAGAGATTTATGCGTCAACATGAAGCCTTTTCTAGAGTGCATATATCACAATGCTATATGGAAATTCACAAGAAGATATTACAGGCTTCCTCCAAGTGTGATCCCTTATCCTGCTTTCATTAACAGCTAACAGCTGGTTAGAATTCCGCCCTTTCTCTCTCTCTCTCTTTCTCTCTCTCTCTCTGTAAACAGCACACACATTGCTGACTGGCACCTCTGATCCTGTCACAGGAAAAACCCCAGTAGAACACAATGCCCACTGATAATCAGATGCAATACAATCAGTGAATCAGATTTATACATAATTATACTGATAAACTGCAAATTGTTTTCAAATTTAGATACCACATGCTCTGCTAACACAGAATAGATACTCTATACAGTATGAGTTCAGGCACCGTTAATACTCTGTATAGTTTTAAGTAAAAACTACAACAAACCAGCTGGAAATACCAGCAGGAACACGTGTGTGGATTTTAAATAGAATGACCAGGAATCAAGTGTGACCTTAAAGTTTGATGGATGGCTTGCATGGTGGTAGAATACAAATGCAGACACGAGGCCCCTCTAGGCTTAGCTTAAGGTCATCACCAACAGCTTTAGTCTGGGTGTAAAAAGACAATTCATTTTCAGTATCATTTATTTCAACATCAGGGACCTCAACTCCATCTAACTCTGGCTCTTGTCACCATCACTGCGTAGTTAAAGATGTCAAAAGGAATTAAAGGGACTATGGATGCAATTAATTTCTGGGAAGGTTGACATTAGAAGAGGTGCTGCTCGTCTGCTTAATTGACATCTCCATTTGGGTTTCTGCTGCACAGCATCACGCAGTCACGCTCTCATGTACGTGAAAAATATCACACACGGTTTGGACCACAGATGGAGGGACAAGAAAAAAAAGGATGAGGTTGGGTAATCGAATTTATGAAGGAAGCGCCTTGAGTAAATATCCTTTTTGTAGGAATTTATCAGGTAAAGAGAAGTCTAAGGGGAGGCAGAAGTAGGAAGCTAAGCTGTTTACCTCTGCATTGTCTTCCTGTGCCCTGTAAATTCAGCTTTAGGCTGTATCCACATATACAATTTGTCCTGTGTGGTCCTATTAAACACCTCTGATACTCCTTTCAATATTACAACCAATGATCTTTCACAGGAAGCATGTTCTGAGACATGCATTATCACATGCTGCCATACTACTAGATCTCAGTGGGCAAAGATGAGTGCTCAAGACAAATTCATCACCTCCTCGAAATCCTGACCTATTGTAATGTTTAAACAATTCAAACCAATCTTTGCACATTGTCCTTCTGAGACTAAGCCAAACTGCCTAAGACCTTTCATTTGCACAAAAGCACAGCATATAAATGATCACCATTTGCATTATTTCATGGAGCAAATTCTTGAGGGCTTCTAGCAGCCTCCTATGGACACTCTTTGCTTCTTTTTTTCTAAGTGCATTTTCAGATAAACCAGGGACCTACTAGTGAGATTATAGCAAGTGTGAGTGCGATTCCTCCTACACACTGTAATTGAGTTTTACGCATTTACTCTTTCATTCTGGGAAGGCTTTTAGGAATGTAAACTCTAATGCAATCCTGCCTAATTAGATGCTGCTGAAATGTGAAGATTCCAGCTGGGGAACTTATTGCTGTCTCTTATATTTTGACTCTTTAGGTCTTTTAAGCATAATTTCTTTTGAGAGAAAGGCAAGTTTTACCTCATGATCAGTGTTGAAGAAAAATGTGTATTAGTTACTCATAATTGTTATGAGATGTGACATAATAACAGCTTACTGTCATTTTTCTATCTGGGGTCTATTAAAGGCTAAAAGACCTATGAATCCTTTAAAGTTCTTGGTTATTATTCAGTCATTCTGTCCGTATTCAATTTATGCAGTTTTCCTTTGCCTTTTTGCTTTTTTGGGTTGTTATCTCTAGATTTCATGCAAACATCGCAGTAGCAAGCCTGACAGAGGAGGCTGTTCACGTTTTGACAGGTGGGAGAGCTTAATTTCAAAAACAGTGTACACCAACAATATGAGGTGTGATCTAATGAAAACATTGATTGTTTGAGCAGCTTTGAAATAGATCCAACTGGAGTTCACTTTCATCACAAGTTCCAGCAGCAGGACACACTGTAAACTCCACTCTGGGCTTCACTGATTTTGAAATGAGAATATACCAAATTCTGTTAGAAATATATAAACAAATGTTTAAAAAAACATGTCTTTTTCTAGACTGCTTAATCATTCATCCATCAGAAATCCTTTTATATTTTACATTTCTGGGTGGCACGGTGGCATAGTGGTTAGCATGGCTGTCTCACAGATAAAAGGTTCTGGGTTCGAGTCTTGGGATAGGCATGGATGTTTCTGGATGGAATTTGAATGTTCTCCTTGTGCTTGCAAGGGTTTCACAAGGTAGTCCGGTTTCCTCCCACAGTCCAAAAACATGCACATTAATCTAATTGGCTGTTCCAAATCGCCCCTTGGTGTGAGTGTAAATGCTTATGTGTATGGGGCTGGTGAGTTGTTGAGGGTGTACATTGCCTTTGCCCAGAGTCGGCTGAGATACGCTACAATCACCCACATCAGACCATTGAGTCGAGTTAGCCTAATGTTCATGTCTTTGGTCTGTGGGAGAAAACTGGAGTACCTGGAAGAAATCCATGCAAGCATGGGGACAAGACGCTGGCTGACCACAGAAATGCCAGAGCCTGGCATAGTGCTCAAACCCAGGACCTTCTTGCTCTGAGGTGGAAGTGCTAATCACTAGTCTACCGAGTTGCTGTCCATCAAATATCCATGCAGGGGAAACTGGAGCCAGTCCAAGCTTCAGGTAAGAGCCTGTCAGCACACCACATCTAATCACAGCAAAAAAGGGGTGTCTAAAAACACTAAATCTGAGGAAAAAGGCACTCAAAACAAGTGAAGTTATCTGTCCATGCATGAAGATAATTTCACTTGACAAGATTTCTTGATTTAAGATTAAAGTGTAAAGTTAAATAAGAAACTCTTAAAATAAGATAAATTATCTAACACTTCTAAATCTAAGGCTTTTTTTTTTTATCTTGGTAAGAATTATTTTAATGACCTTTTGTGTCAAGGTTGTATATAAATGTTGATAACACACTTTACATCTCATCAACATGACATACACCCTTTTGCTGAGTGAAAAAAATATTTTCGAATGTTGAAGGTAATTTTTGTACATAAATGAATAAAATCACACTCTATCTAAATATATATATATATATTTATATATAAATGACACATTTAGAAGCTGGATCATTTTTGTCATTATTTTAAATCATAGGAGTTCGATGCACTTAAATCCTCCATCAGAATGAATCCAGTTTACTGTAATCCTAGAGCAATGTTGCAGTACAGGGACTGAAGGCTGTATTTTTTTATATCCTGGATTCCATTTCTAGCCTCAGTTGGGGCACTCTCAACTAATAGCCTGTTGATGGCCAATTACACACCGCTCCACTCCTATTTGAGGTCATCAATAATGGAAGGAAGTGATGACATGTCTTCGCTCATCTTGGCATTAACAGTAATTTAGCTATGGAGAAGCCAACAGAAGTCCCTGTGGCTTCTCTCCCCATGTCGGGAACAGACAGCATGACTGTGGCCTGGCCTGAGTGGCGCAATAAATAAAAAGTTGCTGGAATTCAAATAAATGATGGGTGATGAAGATAGGTGAATGACTGGATGTAAGCTCATAGCGTGACTGCAGTTGTGGATTTTTGGGGTCAGTTTGCTTACCTCCATCCATTTGTGTCTAATCTTTTAGGCTATGAGTGCCCACAGTGTAGGGTTGGGTAGCCATATAGATAGTGCAAACAATTACCACAACAGATGGAGAAATCTGAATTTCCCAATTTTTGTGTGGCCGGTGGTGTTATGGTTAAGGTGCTGGGCTCATGATTGAGAGGTAGTGAGTACGAATCCCTTCAGACCCCAACTGTACTGAAACCCCTGGGTAAGCTCTCAACCACAAATGTGCTTCAGTCCATCTAGAAGTATAAACACATACCAGTAAAACTACTGGGAAGGTAAGCTGCGATGGACGTCCAGGAGGAGTTGAAGTCCTAGTTGCTTCAGCCAACGGAAACCAGGATAAGCTCTGGCCTAATGAGCCAGTAGGCTGGGGTGTAAAAGCCCAACAGACTTTACCTTTACCTGTGCATCATTTAGAGGAAGGCTTAATACAGTTTAACTCGTAGCAGCCAAGATGGCCAATCCAATCTCAAGCTGAACAGTTTCTTTCCTTCTTTCTTTTATGAAAACTGTTACGAATGTTCCACTGAGCACATATACGTGCTCAAACAGTGTACGTACTTGCCTGACACACCTATTACTTAGATACAACAATGTGAGAAAAAGATATTTCCCTTATTCCCAATCCGTTTAGCCTACATGTCAAAATATGCCTCAGGCTTCCTTTTTTGCTTCAATATCACACTTGACAGAGCCACATGTAAACATGCCATCTGTAAAAAACAAACCAAACCAAACAAACAAACAAACAAACAAAGCATGCCATTTTGCAAGTGATTTTGGTCATAGAGTAAATTTAAATAATTGAGGGCAGTTTTAATTGTCTGAGGAAACATCAATTGTAGTCTTTCACAATTGGATAGCTCAGTTTGGTAGTCAAAACATGTTGTAGCATTACAGAGTTGTATTGTTAGCTATATAGATCATATGGAAGAGGGGAAATTATAAAAAGAAAAGTCTATAAAATAGCATACTCTTTACAGATGTGGCTATCAAATGTAAGTTAATATAAAAACACAGTGAGTAGAGTCAATGTAAATCTGGCAGGTCTCAATAAAGGATGTACGTTTATAACACCTTTGAGAACTTTTTCATGAGAAGCGCAATTCTTTTTTAGTAGTTTAATAATATATGGTGGATATTATTTTTTTATTATCAGATTATTATTATTTATTTATATCCTTTTGTCCATTCTGTAGGTATAACTCCTGAATGTTCTGCCCCTTTTTCTTTTCTTTCATTTTTTTTAACCTGCCCCTGAGAGTTTCCTCTGACGACAACAGTGATCTGCGTATTTGTTTCTTTGTCATTCCTTCCAGTTATATGACTGAGCAAAATATATCCATCATAATCTGCAGGACTGCCTTCGTTGTCAGGATACTAAATATCTTCTTTTTGTCTATATGTACAATTAATACATGATCATTTATTACCCTAATTTTGAATTGGAGGCTGATTGATTATGAATTTATGATTCATGAATGAAAAGTCAGATTAAGCATGAGATAATTTGTTATCAAGTGTTACTATCAGGAAAGAAAAATTTATTTAGGACACTGAAATATTGTAAGACACTATCAATGACATGAAAATGATGATAATAAATGAACAGATTTGGTTTCTTGACAAGGTGTGCCATGCATCTGTTTGAATGATCAGCTGAAATAATTGGGTCTCGGCGGTGAGGAGAAGCAGGCAGAAGGTGGCAGGCTGAAACCTTACTACAAAACATTCACTACCTTTTTAGGGAATATTTTCAAATCCTGATTGCTGAAGCCACTTTTGGTCCCAAAGCTACCCAGATGTTTAGACTGCAGGAAGCAATTTGGCAACAAAACCCTGTTGACCTTCCTTTTCTTCATCCTGTGGTCTTAAATGGATTTTGCTAATCATCCTTCTTCACTTTTGGTTTGAGATGCACTACTCAGAAATGCATTTCACCCTGTGGATTACATATTTTGAAACGCTTCGGCAAATCCTTTATAAAGTCTATGCTTAAAACTAATTGTTTAGATGAATCTGATTAAAAACGGGCAACTAAATATTGTAATTACTTACACAAAAACAATGAGCATCAAGACCAAATCAAACTAATTATCATACGTTTTGACAAATGAGCTGATATTTCCTGACACTGCCACTAGAGCTCACCCTAAATCAAAGTGAAGGGAACAGCATCCCCCTCTGAATGCCAGTCATTGTGCTAGTAATTATATTCCACCTGCTTTCATAAAGCTGAATCAACCTGACCGTCCATGACTTTCTCATAACTCACTCGGGGACTTGAGTGTTGTGTTTCCAAGATCAACTCGAGTCCTTGTTATTAATTGTAGCAGTTCCTCCCAACTTAAGTCAGTAGATTGTCAATTAGCTTTATATTTAATAACACATAATCATATAACCTATTGGCAAAAACATTTTTCTGGCAGCAAACCCTCTGTGTGCTTCATGTTCTAGAACATGTCAACATACAGTGACAGGATGGATGCTTAAACAGAATCAAGCTTGCTCAAAGTGACACAGCCTCTGTTTTCAAAATCATGGAAATTCAATTCAATTCAATTCAATTTAGTTTTATTTGCATAGGGCTTTTTACAATTGATATTGCCGCAAAGCAGCTTTACATGGTAAAAGTCATTTTAAAGGAATCTTTTCCCCTACACATCCCTAATGAGCAAGCCAGCGGCAACAGTAGCAAGGACAAACTCCCTCAGGTGACACAAGGAAGAAATCTTGAGAGGAACCAGGCTCAAAAGGGAAACCCATCTTCATTTGGGTGAAACCATAGAATACAAACCATATCAGAGAAACTGCATTACAGTCCAACATGTAGTCCAGTTGGTTATACCACAACTGTAAGTTCTAAATAATTGTAGCAAAAGAGTTTATATCACCAGCAGTGAAAAGTCATCTTCACAGTCTCTGAGTGCACATTTAAGCCCATATGGATCTTCATCAGCAGGAGCGAGGGGCTTTCAAGAGGAGAACTCCAGCCAGCATCAGCACACCAGGACAGACCACAGGACTCACAAAGCAGAAAGATCAGGGGGATCAAGATTACCAGCATCCCAGAAGAAGCATGTGTACCTCAGCAAAAACAGAGCGAGAATGGGGGATGTGTGTGTATATTGATAAATACACCAATATATTTCTTAATAATAATATTTAATAATAATATTATTATTTATTTATACTAGTTGTTTGCTTGTGGATAAAGGTGTAAATTTCACTTATAAGTTTTATTTTAAAAAGATTAAAACAATTATTTAAATGTCCATCCATGGATGGTAATTATCATGAATGATAATTTAGTTAGTTGTTATTGAACTGTATAAGGTAAGCAGGATGGCCTAGTGGTTAGCACATTTGCCTCACAAGAAGTTCCTGGGCATAAGCCATGTAAATGGCGAGGATGTTTCTGTCTGGAGTTTGCCTGGTCTCCCCATGTTTGTTTGGGTATCCTCAGGGTACTCTAGTTTCCTTCCACAGTCCAAAGACATGCACATTAGGCTAACTGTCATATATATTCTCATTTGCCCCTAGGTGTGAGTGTGAATGGTTCTATATGTGTTGGCCCTGCGATTGTGTTGTGAGCTGTTCAGGGTGTACCCTGCCTTTATCCACTGTCGGCTGAGATAGGCTCCAACCTCACTGAGTACCTAGTAGGATTAAACAGTTCGGAAAATGAACAAATGAATGAAAATGAACTGTTGGGCATAGTTTGTCATCCATTAGGAGAAACATTAACCAATGAATCTGAAACATATGACAACTATAATAATAATAATAATAATAATAATAATAATAATAATAATAATAATAATAATAATAATAATAATAACAATAATAA
>JAOUQZ010000041.1:21677484-21693115 GCA_028564935.1 Neosilurus hyrtlii | reverse complement strand
CCCGGGGAACAGGGGTGCTTAGTGCTGCTTGCAGCTCTCTATCTGGAGGGCAGGTTGCCTCCCTCCGGACTGACATCTCTGACTCCCTCTTCTTCCTCGCTCCCTTACACTCACACATACATATAGGGACTTGGGAGGTGGGTATGTCATGCGGGGTGGAGCGGAGGGGCCATCTAAATGGTCTTCTTGGCTGCACCTTTAGGCGACTGACCTCTCAGTTTTAACTACACTTTAGACACAGAAACACAACACATAAACAACTTTTGGGGGGCGTGCCAGCTAGTGCATGGCGAGCGGGGCTACTATGGTGGCCTCGCTCCCAGCATAATGAGGTCATGCCCCTCAGTTTTAATTACAATCAGCACACAGTCAAGAGCGGGGAGGATGAGGGAAATGGGGACCTCTTACACCCCTGTTCCCTGGGTGCCGCTGGGGGCAGATGGGGAGTGGTTGTCTCCGGGGCTGGATCCCGGGTTGGCTGTGCTGATGGAGGGCTGCTGGTCCTGGCGGGTGCTTGATCTGCCGCGCCTGGAGGGGTGTGGTGGAGGGGGTGGATGGGGGATGTGGTGGAGACCGGATTTAGGGCTCGTTGTCCTCTGGTCTGCTGGGGCCGTCCCCCACAAGGCATGGTGGGAGGGGTGTATGGAAGTGGATGTGTGTGTGTGTGGGGTTCGTGGGGAGGAGGGTGGGGAAGGAGGGTCGGAAGTGCCCTGGTTTTCTGGCTGTGTGGCCGGAGCATCGAGGTGGGGGCTGACCCACACCGGGTAGTTGTCTGGTGGGCCTGATTCTCCTGGACGTGGTGCGGGCTCTGCCTTGGGGGAGGGAGGCTGCCTTCTGGCATATATATATATATATATTTTGTTGTTGTTTGGTTTTGTGTGTATATATTGTTGTTATTATTGTTATTATTTAATTTATTTGTTTATTAATTTGTTTATTTTTTTGTTTGTTTGTTTGTTTTGTTTTTTTCTTCTTTTTTTCTGTCTCTGTGGCTGTGTATTCATTGCTTTGATGGATGTTGTGATGTGTTTGTGATATGTCTTTTTGTTCTGGTCATTGTGTAGCAGGCTCTGGATTGGTGCCAACACTATTTTTTCTGTAAAAGCCACAAGAAATGTAATGTTGTATTTATGTACAGATATAGCAGTTTGTCTTGTGATAGTTTGGTTTCAAGGGTCATTGATTTATATCTATAATGTTTCTGTCTCCTCTTTTTTCTTTTTAGTTTACCTTTTGCTTTGGTTTGCTGTCTTCTTTTTCTGTCCCCTCCAGTCAAGTCCAGCAAGATTCCATAGATTCCATAACACAAATCAACAGTAAATTAATAAATGAATCAGAATATCAAGAGGAGCCTTATACCCATAAACTTCCTCTTGGAAAAGCAAAATTGTACAGCACAACGCTGCATCGAGACTACCATTCTGCTTGCTGTGATGCTGAACAAGACAAAAAAAAATAAAATAAAAAAAAAAAAAAAAGACCAGTGTTTGCTGCACACAGCCCAGCCAATAGGACAAAACAAAACAAATTGTGTCATTACAAGGGCTATCACTGTGCATGTCTAATAGTAATAGTACTGTGTCAACACTCACATGTACTTGACGAAAGAAGAAACAAGGACTGACGTTTTCAGACAAAACTGCTGATGTCATACATGATTGCTTTAAGACAGCTAGTAATACAAATTCACCACAGGTACCCTTTAATATAGCTCCAGTCAGCCATCGTTTTCTTCTCTTTAACATTCATTCAAATGTAAACATTTTAGCTTGAAATTCAATTCAATTCAATTCTGTTTTATTTGTGTAGCGCTTTTCACAATGGACATTGTTGCGAAGCAGCTTTACATAATAAAAGAAATTTTAACAGGAATTTTAACATTATTCTACAATCTCCACATATCCCTAATGAGCAAGCCTGCGGCGACAGTGGCAAGCAAAAACTCACTCAGTTGACACGAGGAAGAAACCTTGTGAGGAACCAGGCTCAAAAGGGAAACCCAGTAGGAGGAGCAGGATCACTGGCATCCCAGAAGTAGCATGTGTACCTCAGCAAAAACGCAGGGGGGTTGTTAGGTATGCTCATAACAGTGTAATGGTAAAAGAAAAGTGCTCTGTGCAAGCAGGGACTCTAGCACTAACTATGGCAGCATAACTAAAAAGAGAGAAACCAGAAGGAAGGCAGACATGAGGGCACCCTGTAAAGTTGGGCAATCAGCCACTCCACTGGTTAACCAGGTCAACGGACCTGGGTGAGCATGTAGAGTGAGGGAGTGATAGTATGCCAACATCACAGTTTACCAGAACACTCTATGCCTGAGAACCCCCAGATCTGCTCCTTTACCTAATAAAAGCCTATTAACTAAATGCTTGACTAAACAAGTAAGTTTTCAGCCAATTCCTAAAAACAGAGACTGTGTCGGAGACATTATCTGAAAGTTTATTCCATAATTGTGGGGCTTTGTAAGAGGAAAAAAGGAAGGTACAGCTTCATCTGTGTTTCCTGTAGCACTGTCACCACTGGAAACACAAGGAAGGAGCTAACACAAGAACAGATTTCAACTAAAGTAGATTATGTTAATAACCACCACTCTGAAGGAATTTGAATGTCACACACTGTGTCAGTGCAGGCAAATTTAATCTCCCCACAAAAATAGCAACAGAACAGGATCAGAAAGAAAATGACTTATGTCCAACAAAACCAGCAATATGTGCCAGAAAAATACGCCTGTGTTTACAGAGATAATTTTACTGAATGTGAGAATTTGTTTGTAGTTAACCTGGGCATTTAGTACACAAATAATTTTTTTTGTGTGCAGCATGGTGGCATAGTGAAGTTTGTATGGTTTTGCCGTGCTTGAGTGTGTTTTCTCTGGATACTCCTGTCTCCTTTCACAGTCCAAATACATGCACACTAGGCAAATTGTCAGTTCCAAACTGACCCTAATTGTGAATGTGAGTATGCATGGTTGTTCAATTGACTGTTCAGGGTGTATACTGCCTTCTCAGAGTGTTGGCTGAGATGGGCACAGCCTCCCCATGACTGTAAAATGATCAGGCAGTTAATATGATGAATCAATGAATTAGTGTATGAATGTGCACTATATTGTTGGGCATGCATGGGATATCACACGCAAAAAACAAACAAACAAACAAAAAAAAAACCACTCAGTATCATTTACAATTCTTCAACACAAACAAAATATAGCTGAAAGTCTGACTGCATTCTGCTAAGGTTTTATGCACAGATAGAAAACATTTTATTCACTTTATCAGTTCGGTTGCCATTTTATAGAGTTGTAAATGAGAAGCTATTCTTATCTCTCTGTTTTACTAGAGTGCCCATAGAATATGTCTGTTTCAATTTTTTGTTATTGGTTGTTGAATATCTGCTGTCCTATAGAAACAAGAAAACAAGGCTCAGTCTTTGCTCGGAGAAAAGAGAAACAGGGCAGAAATAACTGAATGGTAGAAAGCGAGACACAACATAGGTAAACACATTATGGTAATTAACCACTCTCAAGACAAGGGTGTAGAAAGAACAAAGCAAAAAAAATATTCTGTATGTCTAATCAAAATCACATGGAATAAACATGAGAAGAGTTTCTCATGCAGGGGGAACTTATGACACTGGAATGTGGTACTGTAGGAACACTTACCTGGTTTATTCTCTCACATAACCTTTTTTATCTAATATGCAATACTAATTAGTTAATTTACCAGCAGTGTATACCATTATTCTTATTTTAGATTTAGTAAAGATGATGCCAATGATTAGCTTCATTACTCAAATGAGAAACTTTGGCCCGCTGTTAGTTTGGCCACTACTCTACAGAACGGACATCATCAGTCAGCTTTTTATTCAGTCTCTTATGTACAGCTTATTAAGGGTGTGCCAATACAGTAATGTGTGAAATGCAAAGAGAATACAATGTTATGCAATATTTGAAGGTCCAGCTCAGCCTCTTCATTTTCAAATGAGACAGAGAGGGTGTGCTTTGGCTTCAAGTCTTCTCAGATATACAGAGGGAGTTCTCACTTGGCGAATCTGACATAAATAATCTGGCACTATTTGTTGAACATAAGGTGCAAAGGCATCTCGACCAATCGAGTCTGAATGTGTTGGAAAATATTTTTCTTATAAATGCATAATTGTACATGGAACCATGAAAGTGGATAGATTACATCAAGCAGTTGTTCTTTCAGTACTGGAATAATGTTTGCCTCTGATTTAATGAGCACATCAATATTCATTTCACATATCTACAAGGCCTACCAGTGATACACAAGCTGCATAAATTAAAATTCACATTTTGTGTACCTAAGTGCATATGTGTGTATATATAGTACACTAATAAGCCATAACATTAACACCACCTCCCTGGACTATGGTCAGGCAGCCTCATACACAGCAAGCTGACACCTTTCTATCATAGTCAGAATTAACACTTTTAGCAGGTTGTGCTACAGAAGCTCTTCTGTGGGATCAGACTAGACATACTAGCCCCAACTGAACAAAATGTACTAAATAGAATGTGTTAGTATTAGTAAATCCCTCAATCTTTTTAGTAAGCTGTGTTAGTATGAATGAGCCTTGCCAGTTTCAAACAAATGTCCTACAAAACTGTGAAAACAATCCAAATGTTGAACTGTTTCTTAAGCAGCCCTAATGGCCACTAATCTTGCTTTGTTGTAGTAAACCTTGCTGTAGTTTCTCGCACAATGGTAACATTTCCTTTGACACTCATTTAAATCTTATTTTTCCATAATTTGTATTTTTATGAAGTTTGTTTTGCTCTGTAAACAGCAAATGAAAACATTTAAGTTTTGACAAACATGTACTTAGTTGACAACTTTAACAGTTTGTTAACATTTCATTTAAGTTTATATAAAGTGCTTTTTTTAGTTTGGAAAATACCACACTGTGTAGCTTTTTTATATTTTAAGGGTAGCATTTTGTTGAATTTCTAGGATTTCAGCATCAATGACTGTGGCAAACTGTGAGTATTTGTTTACCCGATTCAATTTTTTTTTCCAAGTTTGATGGGCACATGATGTATAGTCTTGTGAAACAATTAGGACACCCTGTCAAAGCCTGTGTTTTTATTGTAATAAATTATTGTATTGTTGTAACAATTTTGGATCTATGAATATTTAATCTTAATTTTAACAATACTGACAGATGCAAGTAATATAGATAAACAATTGAAACTGAATAAAAGAGATTTCAAAATCTTCTGTAAAATGAAACTCTACAGAAATACATATTTTACCTCAGGAAAAAGTTAGAACACCCTACCCCCTAATAGCTAGTTTTACCCTCTTTGACTGCAGTGAGACGCTTCTTGTAACCATGTACCAGTCTCTGACATCTGTCTGAAGAAAGTTTGCCCCACTCCTAAATGCAGAATCATTTTAACTGTGAGATGTTTGAGGGATTTCTTGCATGTACAGCCCATTTCAAGTCACCCCAGAGCATGTCAATGGGATTAAGATCTGAGCTCTGACTCGGCCATTCCAGGGTTCTCCATTTCTTAGTATTCAGCCAGTCCTTGGTGGATTTACTGGTATGATTTGGGTCATTGTCATGTTGCAGGGTCCAGTTCTGCTTCAGCTTTAATTTTCTTACAGAAGGTCTCACATTTTTCTCAAGCACACACTGATACACAGTGGAATTCATGGTGGATCCTATGATTGTGAGCTGTCCGGTCCAGAGACTCCCACCTTCCATGCTTCACAGTTGGTATGAGGTTCTTTTCCTGGAATACTGTATTTGGTTTACACCAAACACGTCCTCTGTTCTGGTGTCCAGTGAATATTTTCTGGACAGTGGAATGGCCGATTTCAAAATCTTTTGAGATCTTTTTAAATCCTTTTCCAAACTGATAAGCTGCAACAATTTTCATGGTGCACCATGGGGCTTACTCTCGCCAACTTGTCTGATGTTTAAATAGAGCAGGCCTCATTCAAAATGCTGATTAATGATATTCTAATCATTTGCACCTGATGTGATACACCTGTGTGTGAGTTGAGTTATTTTAAATGCTGATTTCTCATTTATTTCCTCATTGTAGGATTACATTTCACAGAAGAAAAAAAAAACTTGTATTTTTACAAAAATACAGACTTTCATAGGGTGTTCAATTTTTTTTTTAAATGAGTGTATATTAATATACTACATAGGAATGGCGTGATCTGTTTGGTCTACATTTATAATACTAATACTAACATTTTCTCACAAAAGGCAAAGGGGATATTGCTGAATAGTCGCCAAAACAGAACATCAGTTACAGAAATCTTAGACTCTGCACCTGCATGCCGTGGGAGCTCTTCTGTCTCATAATTTAATAATAATAATAATAATAATAATAATAATCTTGATAACCATAAAAATCTTGATAAAATTTAATTTTCTTTATGTTTCTTCATAAACTGTGCCTGCGTAGTATATACCGTTCCTGAAACAATTATGCACCACATGCTTGGTGGATGTCGGAATCTCTGGAAATATTCAGGTACATCTACCTTCAGTGCATTATTGTTCAGTATCCCAAGTGGACAGTGCTTGAATCAAAATGACAGACAGAGGCCACTTAAAGCAGGTCGCATCATCAGTGTCATGGGTTAAAATGTAACCATTTTAATCTTGTTTTAATTTGCTTTTTTTGTGTTTTCAAAAAAGTATTTTATAATAAAACTCTGAACAAGTCTTAAAACACACACGTAACTCAGCACTTACCATGGAGTGCACAGAGCTCACCTGCTTCTTCATAGTTAAAATATGCAAAAATAAACTATATCAATCTTTAATGACTATCGTGGGGCAGAGGTGGCTTTGTGGTAGGGTGCTGGCTTAATGATCCGAAGGTTGGGGGTTCAAGCCCCACTATCACCGGGTTGTCACTGCTGTGCTCCCTAGTGCAGCTAACTGGGTTATCAAAGTCTAGCTATGTCTCTCACTGTCTGTGGTGAGAGGCATGTAAAAAAACATTGCTGTCATTCATAAAGAGTAGGCCATTGGGTTGCTGTCAGCATATTTCTGACCTGCGATTCTTCAACTATTGGTTGCCACGGGCGGAAAAGCTCACAATAATTACCTTCACCAAGGGGGTTATGTTTTCACTGGCGTTGGTTTGTTTGTTTGTCTGTCTGTTAGCAACATTACTCAAAAACTTATGAACTTATGCAGGGAATTTTTAAAGATTTCTTAGCGTGGATAAGTTACTGTGACTGGACCATACCGAAGCATAATTTCCAGGCTTGCATTCGATGGTATAATCTCATTCCTTTACCTTTCTGTACAACTTTTAGCTAATTATCAGAAAAATAATCCAATTATTAATGCTTCCTCATCTGAGCGAAAGGACTTTTATTCAAGGCAGGCCCTATACACAATGCAATCATATAAATGACTGTGCGTTTGCATTGTAGGGCTCAAATAATAAACAAATTTTGCATTAATAAAAATGCTGCATTTCTTACAATATCATATGGGGGTACCTAACAGCCTTGGTGGAGAACTGCACTCTACGATTGCTTTTCTAGTTTAGAATGTTTTTGTATGCTATGGCCTGTCCCCAGTGGAGGTTTTTATAACAGCAAAGGGGAAGTAAATCCCCTTCAAGGGATTATCATGGGATGTTCAACAAGCACATGTTTAAAACATATGTGTGACTAGTCAGATACTTTTGGCCATCTAGTGTTGATATGTCACCCACCACCTCCAAAGTAGTCAAAGTACCTTGGTTTCCCACACTGAGCTCTCTCTCTCTCTCTCTCTCTCTCTCTCTCTTTCTCCTTCTCCTATAGTATCATCTGACACTCTTGTGCGCGTACACTCTTTCAGATGGACAGTGGTATGTCTGGCAGACTTCTCAGCACGGGGATGACAGGTCATGACCTAAAACTAAAACCTATAGAGACAGAACTGTTATGTATATATTACTGAATACACATGTCATCTCCATGAGGAATGTTGTGATTCACACCACGTGACAGTGAACAAAACCCTGGTGTAGTTCTGGACTATAAGCTACACAGCTAACCTGACATAGCAATGTATGTTTCTCCTGTACAACTTTTATAGGAGGATTAAGACATTTTTTTCTATGCTGAGGCTGAGTGCCTTCTTCAGTCCCTTTAATCCCAAGGTTGGCCTACTGCAAATAGCTCCTGCCATGTTTTCCCATGTGCACCATCAGAACGATGCAACTGATCCAGGATGCAGCTGCAGGCCCTGATTTCAATCTCTCTAAGTTATCCCACTTCATCCCCTTCCTGTGTTCTGTTCACTACTTCACTGTAGCTGCCTGCATCATAGTTAAAATACTAATGCTTGCCAATAAAGTCAAAAACAGACATTAAAAGAAGCCATCAAACATTAAAACTATAGTTGTACCGAGCTATTTCCTGGCTCTCTCAGCAGGGATCACCGGATGCCTTTAAATAATGCCTAAAGACCCACAAGTTTACTTCATTTACAGCTTCACCAATATCTCTTTCTCGTTGTAGGCCCAATTTTTACTAGATTGAGCTTATTTTTATGACATTTGACAAATCAGTGAAATCTAAATGTGCCTCAGTTTATTCATTCACCTATTCATTCACTTCGCAGGTATATTAAATGTAATGAAATATGGTTTTGTGTCTGTATGAAATAAAATCAAGTCAGCCACAATGTCTTTGTGAAACCATTTTCTCACTCCTGTATGTGTGAATTAATGACCCCTTTAATGCGATGATAGCAAACATTGCCATTTTTATTTTCTCTTGAAAACCTACACCTTCTTCTGTTTCTTAAGACTTGTTCAGACTTTTACCCTTTCTACGATTCAGTGTTGCACTGCCAAATTATTGTGCATGCACAAGATCCTTCCTTTGGTCACATAGTTTTGTTAATGTTACAGACACAGAACCAAAACAAAATTTAAAACAGGTGAATAAGAAATACCAAGCCCATTAGCCGGGGTGGTTTCACCAGGAAAATTGAGTATTTAGCAAAAATGGCAAATAAAACACATCAGCTATTTACTGGTTAATGGTCACCTATAAGGAATTCATAGTCCATTAATATTCTTTACTCAACAAATACCTTTTTAACCAGATTTAAAATAACTCTCATGCTTACAGGAATGTCATGCACCACAATCCTAGGATTTGAAGTTATAAGGTCCCATTTTTATTATCAAAGTGCAAATGCAAATCCAAGGTGTAGTATCACAGTGTTTATAAGTATTGGCATAGGTGATACATGTGGTTGAAATTACTGCAAATGTGAAAAGGTGTTGGGTTGTTGGAATGATTACATTATTGAGCTGTTGATATATCCAGACAGATTAGCTCATAATTTAAGATCTGACAAAAATAACAAAAGTCACTTACTCATTTTACTTAAGGTTTTAGTTTTCATTTATACATAACCAAAATGTCTAAAATACAATAACTATGATTGCTGAGTTGTTGTTCAACTTGGTCAGTGGAGAGATGTTGGGATGGGGTGAATAGGAAGATAAATGGTCACAAGCTGACAAGCAAAGCTGACAAGATTTAATTTTTCATGATTTAATCTCCAAAGGTTTTGACACTGGAATCAGTGTAATCTTACAGTGATATTCTGTCTTAAGTCAAATGAAAATCCCCCGCCTCTTTACATATTTCCCTTTTTATACACCAGAATTTCTTTAATTTATGCCACAATGAGGCACTTTTACACCTTTGCCACTACTGGAAGTCACATGTGCCATGGTGCCACCAGTCACTAGCAGTGAGCACACAGTCTAGTTCTGTACACTCGTCATTGGTCAAAAATGGTGAAAAGCACTTTATTCGAGTCAAATATGATCCTGTTTCAAAGGAAAAAACATACAGTTACACCTCTTGGTGTATGCTGAATAATGACATGCACACTCAAACCTTTAGCAATTTTTCTCACCTGAGAAGAGCTAAGTGATACAAACAGTGTACCTGTGTTGTTATGATAAATGAAAAATTGGAATGCTGTTTGTTCAATCAAACTTGCGGACCTTAACTTATCCATCTATTCTCTGTAAAGTTTATTTAGGGTCATGGGGAAGCTGGAGCTAATCCAAGCTGACTTTGGGTGAGAGGTGGGGTACACTAAGAATTTAAGCTATTGCAAGTTTAACACAGTCACAAAAAAAAAAGAAAGAAAAACCAGCCAAACAAACAAAGAAAAAAACAAAACAAAAACAAACAATCATACTCATATTTACATCCACTGCATACTCTACATTTTAGAGGTGCCCGTTGTTAGAGATTCACAAAGAGGCTGCACCCAGATGCAGTACTCAGAGAAATACAGACTGTAGTTAAACAAAGGCTTCTTTTTTAATAACCCAAGTTAAAGGAAACCATGAATAAAGTCCTTGAGAGGGGGTCTTTTCTAGGTTGAGGAGAACTGGGCGGCAGGGGTTCCTGGGTATTCTGTGGCAAGCAGTGGCAAACACCAATTAGTGGAGTGACTAAAGGAACCAGGTTTTAAACTGCAGAAGGTGGTGCTGGAGACACACAAAACTAACCCAAGACATACACAGGGGGGGAGAAAACACAAAACACACCAGGAAGACAGGGAGGGGATAAACGCTGAATCTTAACACCACTTGATATAATGTTCCTGCTTTTGGACTGTGGAAAGTAACCAGAATACCCAGAGAAGCACAAACCCACACAAGCACAGGATAACATGCAAATTCTTCAAAGAAAGGCCCTGGTTAGCCAGTACATTTAAACCCAGGACTGTGGAAACAACTGAGCCACCATGCAGCCTGGACTGGAACTACCTGCTGTATAAATATCTATGGAGCCTGTGCAAATCACAGGTCACATGGTGGTGTATATGCCGCCAGTTTGGGAGTCTATGTGGGAG
This sequence comes from Neosilurus hyrtlii, assembly GCA_028564935.1. Lineage (NCBI taxonomy): Eukaryota > Metazoa > Chordata > Actinopteri > Siluriformes > Plotosidae > Neosilurus > Neosilurus hyrtlii. Next base: position 21,682,231 of record JAOUQZ010000041.1, on the reverse strand, counting down.
TCAAGCTAGGGTCGTCACTAACGACACTCGTCGCTAATTTCCCGATCATTTGCTAAAGGACTATGTCACAAGTTTTAGCAGAAGATGGCCCAGAGTTATCAGAGCAAAAGGTGCAGACAGGGTGAGATATGTGCAGAAATGTAAGAATATAGGCATGTGTGACCCATACCTGTTACCTACTGCAAGCATGAGAAGCTTACAAATATGCACTGCTTTACCAGACATTGTCTTCCCAGAAGTTTATTTGTACTTCATCAGTTATCCCTCTGTGTTCTTTGGGGAGTCTATGAGAGCCTTCAAGAGCCTGGATGTCTACAAGCACTTCACCAGTGGCAAAGTGAATAAAGTTTTTGCTTGGAGACAGCCAGTAAACAAAAAAAAAGGAGAAAAAAAAATCTTCATTTTCTGGTCAAAAGTAAGTTAAGGTTTTGTTATACTGTTGCTATTAAAGTAGTTATAACTGATTTGTACAGATTACATCAGAATGAGAATCAGAATACTTTATTGATCCCATAGGAAAAAGTGTAACTCTGTAAGTCTCTGATGTCTCACTGCCTCTGTCCTTCTCCTCTTCTGTCTTCCACCTCTGCATCCACGGTGTGTTTTTCTCCAGATTTTAGCTGCTAAGTCCATGGCTCTGGCAGCTAATCCGGCCAACTTCAGGACAAACAGCTGATCCCTGGAGTATACAAAGTGCACATGTAGTTGCTGCGTGCTGTCCCAACTATCCATGAGAGATCAAGTTCCACAGCAAAGAACTCACATGAGAATACGATGGAGCATTCTGCACCCCAGAGCTTACTTCAGAAGTTGACAGGACAATTGATGCATCAGATGATGCCACACACTGATTCTGAACCCAGGTATAATACTGTAAGCTTTAATTGCATTTTGCCCATAAATCAGGGCTCGAAAAATCGGGTGCCCGAATGCCCACAGGCACCCTGTCCGAGGACAGGGGCACCAAAAATCAATAAAATGCAGAGTACAACATGCCCGACTGGGCACCCGATTCCCGTCTTCAAAAACTGAACTACCGTATTCAAAATCATTTCGTAGCACACAGACTCGACAATCAGAGCGAACTCACACCCACCACAACACACCAATCACTAGCTGTAACAGACATTTGCAGGTAAGTCAATAAAAGTCCGTTCATTTGCCGCAATACTCAGACTCCCGTGTCCCGGATGTAGGAACCCGGTTAATCCGATTACGCACCGTCTGCTCGCCATAAAAATGTCATACAGACAAGTCGATTTATTTGGGCGCATAAAAATGCCCCAAACGCCACTGATCCGACCCAAAAAGCGACAATCTGAGGTGCCAGAGCACACCCAGGAAGAGAAGAAATCGTATGAGGAGAAAAGAGAGCATGTTGTTGGTGAGGGCGCTACTGCATAAACCGTCTGCTATCAAGCTATCTTCTGAAACACTGTTATTTTGAGCGAGAATTATGATTTCCGTGGGATGTTGAATTATGAAAACAATGCAGGATGAATAAAAAGGATGTTCTTAGGTTGAGAGTAAATTGCATTTATAGACTTCATTGTATTGGAAACTGTATTACTAAAAATTCTGATGGATGAGTGAATCTGAAATAACAAAGCTGTTATTTTTAGTTTGAAAAAGTTTCACTTCAAACAAAGCAAAAAAAACACACTAGAAATCATGAAGGAGGCTTTTTTTACTTGTAAATTACATATTATATTTGGGCACCAAGAAAAAACTACCGGACACCAAAAAATTAAAAATCACAAAAACAAGGTTGCCCGACCGGGCACTAAGGCTCCAGAAAATTTTTCGAGCGCTGTAAATATGTCCCCAAATCAGACAAGGGGCATGATTATGCTTGGGACTTATATTTTTATAAATTTAAATAATTATAAAAAGGAAACTACAACCAGAATATGAAACCATGTAGCGACTAAAATATTTTTATTAAGCTGATTATGGGGAGCTCAGAAGGGTTACCATGCACCCCCAGGTACAATTTTACATGGGTACCAAAATGTTCACTGGGTTGTACAAAAATTCATTTGTGTTTAAGATGATTTAAGCTAAATATAGTAATTAGCCTATGTGTCAGTTTTGGGTATAATATTCCATGTAGATGGAATATTTTAATGATTTAACATGCTGTTTGTGGACCTGACAAATACAAATAAATCTATATATTTTCATAAAACCTTAGTTTAAGCTACATACAGTATTTTGCATAAATGGGTCATGGCGACCCTCAAAATAATGATATGAGTATGGCTCATGAAAACCACCAAAAACAGTGTCCAAATTTGAAAAATGATGTTTTGCTAACTTAAATTCAATACTCTTTATGTAGAAAGTAGGAAAGCTGCAGATCCTTGTCCAAAAAACCATGTCGACCATGGACCAATAGTTTTTCCGTGGTGGGTCCTTGCATAAAGGAATGTCAGAAGACATTTTTCGTGCTGTCATTTAAGGTATTGACTGTCTTAACCTTGTTTAAAGCAGTCCAATCAGAAATAAACTAATAGTTTATCATGTTTAAACCTGTTTTAACATTCCTAATGTTAAACTGATATAAAAACAAGCTGCATGAACCTCATTTTGGTCATGTAACACCGACCTCCGACGTTTTCCCTAAAAATCAACACGTGTTTTAGCAAAAAAAACAAAAAAACAAAAAAAAACAAAACAAAACCAAAAAAACCCCAACAAAACAAAACAAAACAAACAAACCCTGTTGTTTCTTACATTGCAGAATATTCAATATGGTACCAAATCTGTGTAATAACCAGTATGGCGCCAACCCCATATTGGAAATAGACTTCTACCATTTTTGGGTTGTATTTTCTCCTAGCTGTAATATTTCAATGATTCGAAAAGCTTTGAATCTGTTTTAATATGTTTAAATTAAATCAAATTTATGCAACTTTTATTAAAAAAAAATATATTTCATGGCAATATTTGCATAAATTTGAAGTTCAGACCACATTCTAAGTGTAAATAAATACAAAACCTCTTATTCTACATATGTTTTATATTTTTTTTAATTTATAACACAACATAACATTTCAGTACATCATAAGTACATTATACAGCATGACCAAGAGCACAACCCCAAGAATGATCCCAGACATAATACTTGAGCATGGTTCAGAGGTGGTGATAGAGGCTGTTCCAGAATCTATTCTTGAGGCAGCTCCTGAGGCTATTCCTAGGCATTTTCCTAGCTCTTGCCAAGGTCTATACCAAGGTCTTTATTACCAGTGGGTGACAAACCTTTATTCCTCTGATTGCTTCTCTGTGTATGACCTGTTTTGTTTAACTGTTTGATCCTCATAGAAGTCTTGTGAACCGCACTTCGTCTGGACCTTCACCTATGAGCACACTTATTTTAAGGACACAGTTTCCCTTGCCCGGATGCAGGTTACCGGGGTCCCCCCCTGGAGGCACGCCTGGGGGAGGGGCTCGAAGGCAAGCACCTGGTGGTCAGGCTTCTGCCCATGGAGCTAGGCCAGGCCCAGCCCGAAGAGGAGACATGGGTCTGCCCTCCCATGAACCCACCACCTGTGGGAGGGGCAATAGGGTCGGGTGCAATGTGAGCCGGGTAACAGCCAAAGGAACCTGAGATGGTGTGTGAGGTTGAGAGATACCAACTAGATATAGTTGGGCTCACATCAACACATAGCTTGGGCTCTTGAACCACCCTTCTCGAGAAGGGCTGGACCTTATTTTATTCTGGAGGTGCTCATGGGGAGAGGCGGCGAGCCGGTGTGGGAATCTTTGTTGCCTCCTGCCTTGGTGCCCACATGTTGGGGTTCTCTCTGGTAGATGAAAGAGTAGCCTCCCTCTGCCTACGGGTGGGGGGATGGGTCATGATGGTTGTTTTTGCTTGTGCTACAAATAACAGTTCAGAATACCCATCCTGTCCACGTGGGCAATGACAGTGTGATCTGGAAGGGTGTGATTGGTAGGTACGGCCTCTCTGATCTGAACCTGAATGGTGTTACGTTGTTGGACTTTTGTGCTCGTCATGGTTTGTCCATCACGAACACAATGTTCGAACATATGGGTGTCCATAAGTGCACATAGCACCAGGACACCCTAGGCCGCAGTTCAATGATCGACTTTGTAGTCGTGTCATCGGACTTGCGGCCGCACGTTCTGGACACTCAGGTGAAGAGAGGAGCTGAGCTGTCAACCGATCACCATCTGGTGGTGAGCTGGCTTAGATGGCGAGGGAGGCTGCCGTCCAGACCTGGGAGACCCCAGCGTGTAGTTGGGGTCTCCTGGGAACGTTTGAGTCTCCTGTCAAAAGGGCCTTCAACTCCCACCTCCGGCAGAGCTACCACCACATCCCAACGGAGGCCAGGGACATAGCATCCGAATAGGCCTTGTTCCATGTCTCCATTATTGAGGCGGCAGCCCAGAGCTGTGTCATCGGTGCCTGTCGTGTGGACAACCCCCGAACCAGGTGGTGGACACCTGCACTGAGGGGGGCTGTCAAGCTGAAGAAGGAGGCCTATCAGGTCCTTTTGGCCTGTGGGACTCTCGAGGCAGCAGACAGGTACTGACAGGCTAAACGTGCTGCAGCTCGGGCTGTCACCGATGCAAAATCTCGGGTGTTGGAGGAGTTCGGTGAGGGCCTGGAAAAGGTTCAGGACCATCATCCGGCGCCTCAGGAAGGGGGAGCAGTACTCCACAAACACTGTTTACAGTGGAAGTGGGGAGCTGCTCACCTCAACTGGGGATGTTGTCGGGA
>JAOUQZ010000041.1:21651758-21667858 GCA_028564935.1 Neosilurus hyrtlii | reverse complement strand
ATTGATGGTCATTAGCAGAATTGCCAACAAATCACTTATGCTGCTACACATGCAATTCTTTGCATGCGTGGGGTTTTTCCAAGTAATCTGCTTTCCTTTCACAGTCCAAAGACATGAGCATTAAGCTAATAGGATGTTCCAAATTGTCCCTATGTGTGAGTGGTTGTGTGAGTAACCATGGACTGGTTAGCTTTTCAGGATGCACTCCACCTTTGCCCAGTGTGGGCTCAGATTAAGATCTGCCTATATGTAGCACTTAAAGTTTGTTAGCAAAAATTAAAACAAAAGCTAACCAAATGTAAATGTCTGGGCATGAAGAATGCACTTTGTATACAGTACATGCATATGCTACACAATTGTAATTTAATGCATAAAACTTTTTACTCAGTAATTTGATCAGATTGATAAGTGTGTCAGAAATGTGGAAAGATGATGAGATGAAAAAAAATTCGTAAAAGAGAAAATTTCTTTCCAATGACATCATCACCAAGGTGGAAAACTGATCATTCTAAAGAGTTTGCATAAACCTTTTGGTATCAGAATAAAAAACAGCTTACATGCAGCTAATATCTAATGTGCAGCTATAATGCAGCTAATGTGGAGCCAGTTTTGCTTTGGTAACATTCAGCTATCATTTTAAGGAATATTCTCAGCAAATTGGGAAATATGAAACATTATTCAAAAAATGTGATTTTATGATGAATTAGCTAAAGTGAATAATCTTATTCTGTGTGCAAAATGACATGTAATGTTTATCTATCTATGGCAGTACGTGCTAATTTTACACATTTGGAAAATGCAATTCTCCTTAGATCTTATAAGTAAACAAGCTTACACATTTTTAATCGAGTGTGAATGCATGTATGTTTACATGTGCAAAACATTAGTAAATCAGGAGCAGCATCCCTATCTTCTTTTCTCCTAGTACAAATAGTCTTTTACATAAGATAAGATTAAGAAATGCCTTTTGTCACACTTCTAAAACAGACCTTCAGCCTGATACAATGATTTAGTGGACTTGTAATTGATAAGACCTTTGGTCATGAACTTCATTCATTTTGGATTTGGGGTGGTGGAATAAATTAATAATGCTGGTAACTAATAGGTGTTATTAATCACTCTTTATACTGAATGTGAAGCGGTCCCACAATGATTTTAAAATAGAAATGATATTATATTAGGAACTTTTACATCATGCCTCTTCATGTCTGCAATATATCAGAACATTTTTGGCTAATCCTTTTTTTTCCTTGTGGTAATTTTGGAAATGCATCCCCCACTATTCCTCCTTTTCACCAGTTCTGGCCTGTCAGCCTCCTCCACTTCTAAATGCATATTTATTTATATGACTTTCTATTGCTTTCTAGCAGTGCGTTGGTGAGAAAAAGATGAAGAAAGCAGGTTGTGCAAAATGAAACAGCAGACAAAGCAACTCTGGAACGGGTGATCAAGAGTAGTGGATGAAGGGCCTAATATAATATAGCCAATTAAGGACGTCTCAGGGAAGAATTGTCTGAGTCATCCACTTAGATTGTCCCTCAACCTCTTCCCTTTCATTTATTACTGACACAAAGTTTGGTCACCCAGTTAGTTTTAGTTTTGATCAAGACTAATTTGGAGGTTTTGCTTGAAATATTAGGGCACGTGGGAAGCAAATATTATATTGTGAGCTAGCATTAAGAAAACAATGAAGAATATTGTAATATTATTTCCTCAGCTGTGTAATTTCTGATTTGTGTTTTAAAGCAAACTGAAAATGTCCTTTATTCACCTTTTATTTATTTTTACAGCAGCATTCAATGATTATAAAATATATATTTTTATATAGCACATTCTGGGTGGCACAGTGGTGTAGTGATTAGCATGTCTGCCTCACAGACAGAAGGTTCTGGGTTCAAGTCCCAGGCTTGGTGAGAGTGTTTCTGTGTGGAGTTTGCATGTTTTCCCCATGGTTGTGTGGGTTTCATTCAGTTACTCTGTCCCCCCACCACAGTCCAAAGGCATGCACATTATGCTTATTGGAGGTTTCATTAGGCTTATTGCCCCAGTTGTGAGTGTGAGTGTAAATGGTTCTGTGTATGTTGGCCCTATGATAGACTGGTGAGCTTTTCAAGTTGTACACTGCCTTCACCCAGAGTCATCAGAGGTAGAATCTATGACCCTAGTTGGTTTGGTTAATAAATAATGAATGAATGAAAGATCATTCTTGCTGGGTACTGTGTGATTTGACAGGAGTCCTGGTAAATCATTGGCAATTAGCTTTAATACTCTCTCAGGATGTTTTCATACTCTGATCTCTGATACTAAAGATATCCGTTATCAAAATACACTATGGACTTGTGCTCATAAAATATAAAACATAACCCTACTGTTACTAAGATCATGACAGAAAAAGGTTAGAAGAGTTATCTTTACTCAAACACTTTGTTGTTCAAAAAATTTAGAACTGGGATTCTACACTAGAACAAGTTGCAGTCTTTATGTCTGTTTGAAATCTGTTCACTGAGAACTGTGTAATATTTAGCAAGTTTGAAGCTAAGATATTTTTTCCTGTCAGATTTAGTGCTGTTTGGTTTAGCTATTTGTGTAGACGTGTAGGAAGGATTGGCTGGGCTCTGATGCGAGGCTCCCCAAGCTGCAACCGAGGGTGGCTAAACAGGATTTGAACTCACTGACTGAGTCTCTGAGATTTCATTCATGCCAAAACTTCAAAACTCTGCACAACTGAAGATTTCTTTTTTCATGGTTGTCACAAGAGCTCGAGTTTACTTCATCCTTTTTTAACTTTTTTTATCTTGTCATTACCAATAATAAGCTCCACGTTTTTATTAATTAGTTTATTTAGGGCAATATTGCTTATATTACTACCCATGTTACCTTAAACAATCTTCTTGTTGTTTGTGTGACATTATAGTCACACAAACAAAAGTTGTTGTTAGTTTTGTTCTTTGTCTTGTGTGGTTGTAACCTTGTCTGTGCATGTTTTGATCCTTGCTATGAAATAGCCTAAATAACAAAGGTATGCAATGATATATATGCAAAGTATGCATATGACTTCTAACAACCTTTAAATGTCCCAACATCATCTGTGAATTCTCAAACACCATCCTGCAATTTGATGATGAAATGTGTCATTTAAACCATTTACTTATATAGCACATTGTAACAGAACACAGGTACAGGGATAATAAAGGCTCAGATACAGTCAGACAGTTCACTTTGTTTATTTACTTTAACCTTATGTGGCCCTTTTCAGATGCCTTTTTGCTCCTCACTCTGAGGCTTTTAATGCACCAAACCACACAAACAAATGACTGCCTGCCTGCAGCTCTCTGGTCACTGGCTTCTCTCTCTGCAAACACACGCAATGTGCACACGTAAATAATCCAGTGGTTACTCACCGTTAAAGCTCATTTTATCACCTACGGATTCTACCTGAGCCCTTCTGTGCCTGCAGAGGGTGCTCAATCATTCCTTCGCTGGCACATAGTAATGAGGAAACATTAGTAACAGTGACATTGGTGATTGGTTGTTGGCTTACACCAGGGATGTCCAATTTTATCCACAAAGGGCCAGTTTGAATGCAGGTATTCACTTCAACCAAGTGTAGCAGCATAGAAATATTATTTTTCTATATGTTGTGGTGCTGCTATTGTGAGCGCTACGGGTAGCCAATCAGGGGAGACAGGGTATAAAAGGCTCAGTCCTCTACCTGTCTCCCCCTCTTCCGCTCACTGGCGTCGTCACTTCCAGGTCAGAGGTGTCTGTTCCCGACAAATATGGCTGCCTGCTGCTTCATTCATTAGTATGTATTAGTATAACTGCTGCCTTGTCATACGCAAATTTCAATAGCTGTAACGCTGCCTTGTCAAGTTTGCAAGTTTCCACGGCTGTAACGCTGCTTGTCATATGCAAGTTTTCGCGGCTGTAATGCTGCTTTGTTATACGCAAGTTGGAATAACTTGGTGTGTTTAGTGTGTGTGTATGTGTGTGTGTGGTGTGAGATTACACTGCTTTTATTCTAATTTACTTGTATATTGTTTTGTTTGGTATTTGTTAGTTATATTTATTTGTTGATTATGTTCGTTGTGTTTGGAGCTTTTCTGTGATTGAGTCATTCTTTTGGGGGTGAGTAGGTTCATTTTTTGTGTGTTATGAGTAACTGGATTTGTTTTGGTTTTCTTTTTTTGTATTATTTGAGTGGCCATTTGTAATTTTTTTTTTATAAATTGTTTATTAGGTTTTGTTTAGTTAGTGTGATCCATTAATTTTTTATTCTCCTTTTTTTAGTTGCTGAGGGCCGGTGATGGCGGGCTGGTGACCTGGGTGACGGGGTCACCCCCTTCTTCCTTCCTTTTTTGTGTGTGTTGTGTGTTGAAGGCTCTCACTTATTGTATCCGCTCGACACCACCACACAAGCAGTAGCCACACATTTCGACTGTTTCAATCATTGATTTCAAAAAGAAAAGACTAGATTGCACATTAGTGTTTAAATTTTTAAGCCATTTGACAGTCATCTTGGTGAGACTACTTTACTGTTGAAAGTTATATTTGAATAACATGAAAATGGAAATAATTACATCCAAAATGTTTTTTTGTTTTTGCTAAAGTTCAGCTATGCAGAGCTTTCTTTTTCAATGAATTACAAATATCAGTAAAATTATTGGTAAAGTTATAAGAATTAAAGGTATTTTGACTGTTGGCAGTAAAATTTTCATGGTGTTCGAGCTGCGTTGGCTTTCAATGGCTCCATTTTTAGATCTTAAAGCAAGGTGGTCTCACCAAGATGGCTGCCACCTTGCTTTTTAAAATTGTTGCTTTTCCCTTTTAAATAAAATTGATTATTTAAAAAAGTCAGCAAATTTACAGACAATGTTAGCAACACTGTACTTTATCGATCCATCCATTATCTATATCACTTATGTGGGTTGCAGGGGGAAATGGTGCCCAACTCAGCAGACTTCAGGGGAAAGGCAGGATACACTTGAACAGGTTGTCAACTACTGAAAATCTAACAGCAAGATAAACAGCCATTTACACTCACATTTACACCGGGCACACCAGTAATCTTTAAACACATCATTGCATCATTCTAGGGCTTTTGAACTTTGAGGGCAGAGAAATCAATTACAGATCGTTCAACAATCAAATCACAATGAATTATGATGTTTCTTCTTTCACTTTTACCAGACACTATCATGAATCAAAGCAAATTAACTTGAGCCAAATAGCCATACAATAACACATTCTTGTGCTTAGTGTGTTTTTTTTAAATAGTGACTTTCCACAGGTTCCCTGTCTTTCAGTGAGATGGAGAGCCATGGATTCTCAAATATCATCAGAACTGAAAAAGAAGCCTGACTTTTCTCTTAATATTTGTTTACCTACTTCCTTTTCAGTGGGGGCTAAGATGGTTCAAGTCGACAAGGGGTTCCCAATCACTATCCGAGATTTGTTCTGTCCTTACCTCCACATTACTTACTGTAACTGAGGGAGGTGAGCAGGGCTGTTCAAGGTATACTGACTGTTCAAGACTAGCTGTACTGTGGGGAATATTGGTGCCTGCGTAACATTATGATCTGGCCAGACATGGACCCAGCAGACAGAGACACGGTCAGTCAGGTGCTGATCTCTCAGGAGCAACAAATAATAGCTAATGAGACCCAACTCAACTCCATAACCATGGGTGTACAACTCATGAAACTCCAGGACCACTTTCAACAGGATGCAAGTAAATGCAAGTAAATCAGCTCAATGCGCAGCAGTGGCAAATCTCCACCTGCTTAGAACAACTGACTTCACCTCCACCCACCATGCTGGCATCCCCACCATTAGCCTCAACCTCACCACCAGTAACCCACGTGCTTCGAACTGTTCACTTAGCCCTGCCGGAGAAATATATTGGAGAATCTGGAAAGTGCCGCTCATTCCTAGTCCAATGTAAATTACATTCAAGAATGATCCGGCTGTCTTCTCATCCTAACAAGCCCAGGTGGCCTTTATGATCTCCCACCTGTCAGGAAGAGTGGCGGCGTGGGCTACGGCGGAATGGGCTCGAGGAGCGGCGGTATGCCAAAGCCACCAACACTTTGTAAATGTACTTTCCCATCTGTTTATCACTCGCAAAGCTTCCAGGGCCTTACTTGGGTTACAGCAGTAATCCGGAAGGGTGATTGACTATGCCATAGAGTTCCGCACGATAGCTGCCGACAGTAGCTGGAATTCCCCGGCCACCAAAGATGCCTTTTTCCACGGGCTTGACGATGACATCAATGACCAGCTCGCCCCACACAAGACCCCAGCTGAGTTCGAGGATCTGGTACACCTGGTGATGTGAATTGATAACCGGCTTCAGGAGAGGGAGTCGAAACATCGGCAAACTGCCAGAAAGCGGTCCAAAATTCAGGTGGCGCCGGGAGCTTCTCCATGGGTCCTTGAAACACTTACCATGACTATTGGTGAATCACACAGCCTCTCCTACAGGCCGGGATCTCAGAACAACAAACCTGACGCTCTGTCCCACCTGTATGAAGCAGAACCAGCTGCCAAGGAACCGGAGCCTATCCTACCTCCCGACCGTGTGGTAGGAGCTGTTTCCTGGCAGATTGAAAGTGATGTGCAACGAGTGAGTCAGGGTGTACTCACTCCAGAGGGCTGTCCTCGCAACCTGTTGTTCATACCAGAAGTTTTGTGTTCTCAGGTTATACACTGGGCACACATGTCCTTTCTAACATGTCATCCTTGTTGTCTCCCCAAAGACATTGCCTCCGACAGGGGTCCACAGTTCATATCGGAACCAGGAACTGGAAACCTGCCTGAGATGCCTGGTGGCACAGAACCAGACGACCTGGAGCGAACATCTCACATGAGTGAAGTACGCCCATAACTCATTGCGGCCACCGGACTCTCACCTTTTCAGGTCATCCCTGGATATAAACTGCTACTCTTCCCAGCCAACAAAGAAGAGGTGACAGTTCCCTCAGCCCATGCTTTGGCCAGGAGGTGCAGAAAGATCTGGGCTGCAGCTTGGCGGATGCTCCTTAGGGGGCAGTCCTAAATGAAGATGGCAGTGGATCGCCATTGCCAATCCGCACCTAAATACACACCCGGACAAAAAGTTTGGCTTTCTACCAAAGACCTGCCCCTACATGTGCACAGTAGGAAATTAGCTCCCAGGTTTGTTGGTCTGTCCATGTGTCCAAGCTAATTAACCCTGTTTCTGTTCAACTTAAACTTCCCAGATCCCTGAGGGTGCACTCAACCTTGCACGTCAGCAAGATCAAGCCAGTCCACGAGAGTTGTCTGGTACCACCCACCAAGCCACTGCCGTCGCCCAAGATGGTGGAAGGTGGACCGGCCTACGCGGTCAAAAATCTTCTGGCAGTATAGAAGAGGGGTCGGGGGAGACAGTTCCTGGTGCACTGGGAGGGCTACGGACCCGAGGAGTGCTCCTGGATACCCGTGATCCCTACTGTCGACCACACATTAATCGACAATTTCTACAGACATCATCCGGAGATGCCAGGCCCATCAGGAGCCAGCCCTAAGGGGGGGGGAATATACTGTGATGTCTCATCAGACCTATTAAGGTTCCCAGACTTCCCCCTTTGTGTGTTGTAATTGTCTGCCCTGCCCTGATTGTTTCCACCTGTTCCCCATTGCTTCTTGGGGATAAATGGGCTGCGTTTCCCCTGTCCCATTGCCAGATGATCATATGCCTTCACAGAGTGCTAGCATAGCTTACCAAAGCATGTACAGATCTTGATCAAGTTCAACTGCCAAGACTTTCAAGTCTGCCTGTCAGAGTCTTCAATAAAACCCTATAAAAACACAGCTGTCGAGTCTGTCCTGCATTTGTGTCTGTCTTTCCTTGGTGCCTGAATAACACCATTAGCTGCAATGAGGTTCAAAGTGTCATTAGTTTCAATGATTTCCGAAATGTCTCTCAATGTCACACGTGGTAAGTGTTTTCCACTGGTCACTAAGTACAGTCACTTAAAGCTCTAACAAAGCTCTAACCTGCTGACCTCGAACATGTTCTGGGCTAGCACCTGTATAGGCCTGCTCCTTTTAAGTGTACTGCCCTTTGTTTCATTAGGTTCATTTTGCCCTTCATCTTGTGGTGCTTGAAGCTCATTAATGTAGTCAGATATATCTACCCCAACCTGGAGTTCAGTTATTTTGTCTTTAAAAGAGAGGAGCTCTGTAATTAGATTTCTGTAACTCTTCACTCTGCAAATAATGACTTATTATCAAGATGAGTGATGCTCTGTTCTTTCCTTCCACATGCTGTTTTGATCCAGCATTAGTGAGGAGATCACATAGTTCTTTTAGGCTGTCAACTGGCAAAATACACAAAAGTTCAATTATTTCCAACTGCAATGTCTCCACTTTGGTAGACTACATATTTCTTGCTGCTATGACTTAGTGTTCTGCAATAGTAATAGTTTGTGTGCTAAACTTAGGCAGCAGCGCTCATAGTACCTTGGGTTTACCTCAGATTGCTTATGCTCTTTGTTGTAGACACTCAAACTGCCACAGTATTATCCACTAGATATCGTCTGCCTGGGTGGGTTGAAGGAGACAGAATGAGAGCTGAGGTTGCCAGCTCCTGGCAGAAGTTGAACCTCGCCCTTAATTCCTTCGGTGCCTCCAGAAAACTTTACACCCCTGAAAAGGGAAATAGTGAAGAACAGACATGATATTACTTCTGCTATGTCCAGTGTTGTAATTGATGAGCAAAAGCAACACGTATCTCCTGCGTTAACTCATGATCAATTGAGATGCAATCATAAATGAAACCCTCAAAAGAGGAACATTAAAAAGGAGACAATGTGAAAACAATGAACTTTGAGGCCAGAGCAATCAGTCACAGATTGTTCAATCCTCAAATCACAATGAATTATGGCGTTTCTTCTTTCTCTTTTACCAGACACTATCATGAGTAAAATAGCCATACAAAAATACATTCTTGTTATACATTCTTAGTGTGTGTGTGTTTTTGGACTATGGGAGGAAATCAAAGCACTTGTGGGGTACCCACAAAAGCACAAACATACAGAAAGACCCCAGTTGACTTTTAGGTTGGAACCTGAAACCTTTTTACTGTGAGGTGACAGTGTTAACCACTGAACCACCATGTGGCCCATTGCACTTTATATGTTCCATTTAATAGCTACAATATGTACTCCAATTGCTTTTGGGCTATATTGGACATGTCACATTTACACAGCAATAATAATAATAATAATAATAATAATAATAATAATAATAATAATAATAATAATAATAATAAACAAACAAACAAACAAACACACAAACAAAAAACACAAACAAACAATCAAACAAATAAATAAACAAACAGGGTGCAATTTTCACTTCACCTTAATTTATTAAATTTATAAACGTTAAAAAAGTTAAGTTATAAATGTTAAAAAAGTTAATTTATAAACGTGTTTACTATTTTCTTCTGTCATGCCTTTGCACTGTTGTCATTTATATTGATTTGAATTGCATTAACTTGGAGCATGTGTTTTTATCTAAATATATGTAGGGAAGAATAATTCTTGATGAAAGAAAATATAAATAGCTCAGTGCACTAGACTTTTCCAGATGGACTAATCAGAGAAAAAGTTCACAGTAGTGTCACAGATCGTAAAAAGCCAACATTTAACTCTTCTAATTCGTTTTCCTCTAAGGTTGGCATACCTGATTATTACAGTGTACATTACTGGATTACTTCGATGCCATTAATGAGCAGACACAGGCATTTTCTCTCTGATGTCTGTGATTGATGTAAGGACACGCTCACCACATGCCCTCCCAGCATGCAACAGGGTGTGAAAGAAGGATTGACCTAGATCATTACTGTTCCTTCTGTAAAATTGATCAGAGCTTTGCACACACTTAAAAAAAGGTGAAGAGTTTAAAGAAGAAAAAAACATAGCAAGTAAAGAAGAAATTATAGCTGAGTATTTTGTTTAGGCCTATTATAGGGGAGAAATACTCTTATCTGACAGGATTGCAAAACTATGGTTCATAGCTATTCATGCTTTTCATCGTCATAGCAGGTGAGACCTAAAACAAAGAAAAAAGGTGGTGTAGAGATTGTTGGTAATACATCCTCAACTTTTCTGCACCTGACCTCACACAGTTTGTGTCTTCCAGTGTTACAAATCCCTTTGCTTTTCACTTACCTCATACTAATACATATCACGCTTTTATTCTGGTACATGGAAGCCACAGACCTTGCTTAATTTTCGCCCTTTTGGTCTGAGCACTAAGAATAATCTCAGAAGGACTGGTATAGTTGTATTTCATCCATCACCCTGTGCTTTGACGGCTTACCACAGAGACCACAAAATTCATTTAAACATGAGGTTTAGAAGTTCAACAAGGCTTCTGTTTTTACAGCGTACACAAATCAACAGCATATAAAGCTTGACGTTTCGACATGAAACAACAAACAAACAAATAAATAGATTTCTGAAGTAGAGTAAGTGAACAGTACTCTATGGTTGAAAAAAAAACATATTGGTAGGGTGAAAGAAAAATTACTTTTGAGGGGAAAAAGAATGTTAACATATAAATTGCACTTGTCTTTAGTAACACACATTTACTGCATGTGTGTGCATAGTAAGAATTGTTTAAGAATTTATTGATTGCTTATAACTGGCATTCACATATTTGCAATGTACGTCCTGGGTTCGAGTCTTGGGCTTGGCAAAGGCACCTCTGTGTGGAATTTGCATGTTCTTGTGTTCCATGTGCTTGTGTGGGTTTCCTCTAGGAACACTGGTTATCTCCCACAGTACAAATACATGCACATTAGTTTCCAAATTTCTGTTCCAAATTACCCGTAGGTGTGAATATGAATGACTGTATTTCCGATGGATTGGCAAGCTAATCATAGTGTGCCCGGCCTTTCTCCGAGATAGACTCCAGTCTTCCCACGACCCTGGTAAGATTTGACAAACTAATTAATGGATGTTTGCATTTTTTAACAGTGAAGCATTCCCATTTATACTGTGGAGTACATTGTAAATCAAATGCTTGTTAATTATGGTAATATAGTAATGCATTTATCATTTGTTATCCATTTATTCATTCATTCATTCATTCATTCATTCATTCATTCATTCATTCATTCATTCATTCATTCATTCATTTTCTTATTCGCTTAATCCTAATAGCTGTGTGGTTCAGGCTTTGCATTAGTGATCCCAAGGTTGAAGGTTCAAGACCCAGCACCACCAAGCTGCCACTGTTTGGCCCTTGAGCAAGGCTCTTAAGACTCTATTACTCAGTTATATAAATATGTAAGTTGCTCTGTGTGCCAAATGCTATAAACGTAAATGTTCTTAATCAACTGTTATTTAGGATTATTGTGGGCATTATCCTACTTAGAGCATGTACTGTTAAAACTATAGTATTATTACACTTTACTGTATTTTGGCCTATTTTCATAGATTCTGATTATGTTAGGAACTGCAGTAAGAATGTATGTCTTTTTTATTATATTATAATGCTAAACAATAAAACGTAAGAGTAAGAACCATAGTGTGTTATGATAATGTAAGATAATCTTATTTATTTGTACATGATAAGTGTATATTAATTTTCAATTTCCAATGAAAATTAAAAGCGGGGATGTTTCTGAGCCCTGGTTAATTTTTTTTTTAATTTAACAATTCAGGGTTCAGTGAATTATAGCCACTAACAACACATGTTCAATCACATTCAATTATTCTACGATTTGTCTTTATACTTTATATTTATTATATTATTATTAGTATATTTATTTATACGTCAGTTTACTATTATATTGCTATATTCTCATCGTATGTCTGGAAGACTCTTTCAGTGTAATTATTGTGGCTGGCTGCCTGTCTGCTCCTTCTAACAAAATTGTCTTTGTGGCATACTGAGAAATTATATTCCCTATGCTGAATTATGTCATTCCTTTAAACGGTCATTTGTCACCCATCATGAAACTTGACCTGATCATTAGTTAAATAGAGAAGAACATTCCGTTCCGTGCATTCCGCAAGTTTCAAAATAGTCCTTCTACTATCACAACCTCCAGTATGATAAAGACACCCTGCTGCTTGGGACAGCAGGTGCTGGAGTGTGCAAGGAAAGGAAAATTCTATTTAGTTTGGCCTTAATATCCACTAAAAAAACACATCATATTCCTCTTGTATGAGAACTTGTGTTCGCCTATCTGTAAATGAACAACAAATATTTTGCAAGGGGTAGTGTGACATACAGTTCCCTCCAAATTATGGGAACTGCAAGTCCAATTCTTTTGTTTTTGCTACACACTGAAGACATTAGCACAAGTTTTTTTTACTATATACAATATCTGCATCTTAAGAACACAACCACAAGATCCAAACCACCCATTGTTTGTGCCGTCTTAAGAGTAGTATGCTATCTCAGAGTTGCGCCACGATCCCGCCTGCATTCTCATGCCCATGGTTCATGATCTCTGGATCTTTAATAAAGGTTTTGCACCTATCTCGTCGTGTCTGTCTTGCATTTGGGTCAGCCTGTTCTCTGGTACCTGGTTTAACATTACGATCTGGCCAGACATGGACCCAGCAGACAGAGACCCATTCAGCCAAGCTCTCTGCTCCCAGGAGGAGAGAAAGAAGGCTCACGACAACCAGCTGTCTACCGTTACCACTGGAGTACAGGAACTTGCCGACCGCCAAGACCGCTTTTAGCGGGACGTGTGGGCTCAAGTAAAGCAGCTAAGCGCGCAACTGCTCCAGCTCACTTCTAGCCTCCAGCGGGTGGTTGTACCGCCGCCAAGCACAACGGAATCCCCACCGCCAGCCGCCGCTGTGCCTGCCGCCCCCCCCCTCTCGTCTCGTTTGCCTCGCTCCGCTGGATAAGTACGCGGGAGAATCGGGGAGATGCCGCTCATTCCTGGTACAATGTGAGCTACATTTCCAGAATGATCCAGCCGCCTTCGTCTCGGAGAGAGCTAAGGTGGCGTTTCTAATTTCCCATCTCTCGGGAAGAGCGGCAGTATGGGCGACAGCTGAATGGTCCCGAGACGCGGCGGTCTGCCGGGACTACCAAGAATTTAAAAGGGCACTCACCCGCTCGTTTGATCATTCCTCCCCAGTGCACGATGCATCAAGAGCCCTGCTCGGGCTACGCCAAGGTTCCCGAACAGTGGTCGACTTCGCCATCGAGTTCCGCATGCTAGCCGCCGACAGTGGATGGAATTCAACCGCCATTAAAGATGCTTTCATCAGCGGACTGAATGGGGAGATCAAGGACCACCTAGCCCCCCTCGAGATTCCGGCTGAAATTAAGGATTTAGTGGACCTCGCAGTTCGCGTAGACAACCGGCTTCGTGAGAGAGAAACAGAGTGCCGCCGAGCCGCTAGAGAAACCGCCCCTTGCCGGGAATTTCTTCGTGGGTCGCCGCCGTCCTCATCGCCTACCACCCCGCGAGCGCCATCTCCCGTTCCGGAGGAGCCTATGCAGCTGGGCCAAGCCAGATTTAATCCGGAGGAGTGCCAGCGCCACCAGAGGGAGGGAGCTTGTTTTTACTGCATTCGAGGCGGACACCGAGCCGATTCCTGCCCCTCCAAGAAGGCCGGCCTCAAGATCACTAAGGAGACTTCTGCAAATCCAGAGCTATGTCTCTTTCACCTCATCGGCCATGGGACTGTGCAATCGACCTCTTGCCAGGCGCTCCTATTCCCAAGTCTCGATTATACTTCCTTTCGGGCCCTGAGAGGAAGGCCATGGACTCGTACATTGAGAGTTCACTGCAGGCAGGTATCATTCGCCCTTCCTCCTTGCCGACCGGAGCAGGGTTTTTCTTTATGGAGAAAATCGATGGCTCGCTCAGACCATGCATTGATTACCGCGCCCTGAACGCCATTACCATTAAGAACCGGTACCCGCTTCCCCTCATTTCCTCCGCCTTCGAGCTGCTCTAGTAAAACCAAATTTTCACCAAGTTAGACCTGCGGAAAGATTACAACCTGGTCAGGATAAGGAACGAGGACGAATGGAAGACCGGGTTCAACACCCCCACGGGGCACTATGAGTACCTCGTCATGCCTTTTGGGCTGGCCAACGCTCCCGCCTTTATTCCAGGGCTTAATCAATGAGGTACTGCGTGAGTACCTGAATGACTTTGTCTTTGTTTACTTGGATGACATTCTGTTTTTTTCCCCTGATGTCGCCACCCACCAGCATCACGTCCGCCTGGTCCTCAGTTGTTTATGGGAGAACCAGTTCTTCGTGAAGGCAGAGAAGTGCGAATTCCACGCCATCTCAGTCTCCTTCCTGGGGTTCATCAAATCCCCTAATCAGGTCCAGATGGACCCCAAGAAGGTTAGTGCCATATCTAAGTGGCCAGCCCTCACTTCATGCAAGAGGGTCCAGCAGTTCATGGGATTCGTGAATTTTTATAGGAAATTCATACGGAACTTCAGCTTGGTGGCAGCCCCGTTACATGCGCTAACCTCTCCTAAGGTCACCTTCCGGTGGACTCCCGAGGCCGAGGAGGCCTTCCAGAAGCTCAAGAGGCTATTCACCACAGCACCGGTCATGACGATACCCGACCCCATGCGTCAATTCATTGTGGAGGTGGACGCCTCCGATGTTGGCGTGGGGGCAGTTCTCTCACAACGCTCTTTCAAGGATAACCGGATTCATCCTTGCGCCTTCCTTTCTCACAACTTGACCCCGGCAGAGAGCAACTATGACATTGGGAACCGGGAACTGCTGGCAATCAAGGTCACCTTAGAAGAATGGAGACATTGGCTGGAGGGGGCGGACCAGCCATTCCTGGTGTGGACCGACCATAAGAACCAGGAATATCTCCGGTCAGCCAAGCGACTGAACTCTCGACAAGCCAGGTGGGCCCTCTTTTTCAGTCATTTTTCAGTTCACCCTTTCCTATCGGCCGGGCTCCCAGAACGCCAAGCCAGATGCTTTGTCCCACTTGTGGGATTCTGAACCCATGCCCAAGGAGCCCAAGTCCATCCTCTCTCCCGATCGGGTGGTGGGGGCAGTGTCTTGGCGGATTGAGAAAGAGGTCAAGCAGGCTGGACAGCAGACACCCACTCCCGAGGGTTGCCCCAACAACCGGTTGTTCGTCCCGGAGACCTTACCCTCGCAGGTAATACATTGGGCCCACACCTCCTTGCTTTCCTCTCTCACGGGGACTAAGTGCACCGCCTTCGTAATCAAACAACGATTCTGGTGGCCCTCCCTGGCCAAAGATGTGGCGGAGTATGTAGGAGCTTTCTCGGTTTGCGCCAGGAACAAGATGTCACAACAGGCCCAGATGGGGCTCCACCAGCCCTTACCAGTGCCGCATCAGCAACACGGTGGTGTTGACGTTGGTTGATCGTTTTTTGAAAATGGTCCACTTCATCCCCCTCCCCAAGCTGCCCTCAGCCAAGGAGACCGCCCACACTTTAATCACCCATGTTTTTAGAATACATGGCCTTCCCATGGATGTCGTGTCCGACCGAGGCCCACAATTTATATCACGGTTCTGGAAGGAATTTTGTCATTGGCAGACTCAAGCCAGTCCGTGAGAGTCGTCTGTTCTCTGGTACCAGGTTTAACATCCACCAGAATTAGGAATCAAAAGAGCCAGATTGGAATTTGAAAAAAAAGTTAACCTCAACCAAAATTTTCCTAAAAAGTAATGGAAAGTCCAGAGTATGGACAAGGACAGGATGTCCTCACAATCCAAAACATACAAGCCCATTGGTCAGACATGGTGGCGGTAGTGTGATGACTTGGGCTTAACTGGATTCTTCTGGAATGAGTTCAGTAATCTTCATTCATTCATTTTTTCTGAATCGTTTAATTCTAATTAGGGTGATGAGGAGTCTGGCGCCCATCTCAGCCAACTCTGGGCAAGGGAAGAGTACACCTTGGACAGCTCACCAGGCCATTGCACCCTTGTAGAAACTCACTGACGGCAATCTAATGGCCTACTCTTTTTGAAAGTCAACAATGTTTCTTTTACCTGCATCTCACCACAGACAGTGAGAGACATGGCTGACCTTTGATAACCCAGTTAGCTGCACTGGGGGGACAGCAGTGACAAC
>JAOUQZ010000041.1:21634209-21651658 GCA_028564935.1 Neosilurus hyrtlii | reverse complement strand
TCGCGGGAAGGCTGGCGCCCATCTCAGCCGACTCTGGGCGAGGGCAGAGTACACCCCGGACAGCTCGCCAGGCCATCACAGGGCACAAACACGCTGACGGCTATGCAGCCTACTCTTGACAAAAATCAGCAATGGTTCTTTTACATGCCTTTAAAATTTAATTGGGAGCCAGTGCAGTGTAGATAGGATGGGGGTAATATGCTCGTGTCTTCTGGTTCTAGGAAGAACTCTTGCTGCTGCATTCTGGACTAACTGGAGCTTGCTTATGCACCTATTAGAACATCCAGAGAGTAAGGCATTGCAATAATCTGATCTCTAGATAATAAAAGCATGAACAAGTTATTTTTTATTTTAGCAAAATTTCTGAGATGAAAGAAGGCTATCTGAGTTATATTATCTACATGAGCTTCAAATGAAAGTCCAGGGTCAATAATCACTCCAAGGTTCTTAACTGCTACACACGACGAAACTGAAACACCATCCATTACTACATGATCAGAAATCTTATTTCCAGCTGCCTGCGAACAGAGTACAAGTACTTCTGTCTTATCAGAGTTAAGTAAGAGAAAGTTAGTAAGCATCCAGTCTCTAATGTCTCTCATCTGGCTTTGCTGAAATATACAACTGGGTGTCATCAGCATAACAATGAAAGCTAATACCATGTTCTCAAATAATCTTAAATTAATTTTGCTATGTAAAGCTGCTTTCTGACAATGTCAGTTGTAAAAAGCACAGTTCAAATAAAACTAAATTGAATTGAATTGAATTGAATGATTGGATCTGTGAGTGGGGCTGTGGAAAGCTGACCAAACTTTTCAGCTGAACAAGTTTTGGAATTTCCACTGCATCATCCACATGGAGCAACTCATGTCTAAATCATTAAATTTAGACAACGTCATGAAGCCTGTGATGGAAATTGTCAACTACATCTTCACACATGCGCTCAAACATGGGCAATTCAAGGATCTCATTGATGAGCTGGACCATGGGCTTCCAGGTGACCTGCCGCTGCACTGCACTGTGAGGTGGCTGTTAAAAGGCTTTTTGGTCTTCAAGCTGTGTCACTTGGACAGACTGAACCTGAAGCTGCAGGGTAAGTTAAAAATATTACCTGACCTGGTGCAAAGTGTGTTTGTGTTTGCCAACAGACTGAAGCTGTTCAAGACCCCATTTTCCCACCCTGCTAAAAGCCAGTGGGTAAGTCACCAGCGCTGTGTGAGGTCCCGCCGAAGGCTTTAGTCATGTCTATCTGTTTGATCTGCTCTCTCCTCTCCCATGTGTCTTTCTCTGATTACAGGCTCTGCCCTGATTGGCTCACCTGTTCCTCATCCCCACCGGAGGATAAAAGGGGGCCGCTTACCTTGTCCCGATTGCCAGATTGTCTTGGGCCATCATTGAATGAGCGCTTGCGTATTCACGGAGAGAGGTTGTGCCGTCATAGAGAGAAGAGGTTTCTCAGTATACGCACCGCGATCCAGCTGAGGTTTCATAGAGTGTTCATGTTCCACGTATCCTGTGTTCCTAATAAAGGATACTTGTTTGCTATTTAACCTGATCTTATCGTCGCTGTCCTGCATTTGGGTCTATCAGTTCATGGTACTGGCGTAACACGCTGCCCTGAATAAGCAAACAGGCAGACATGCAACAATGGTTGAAAACCTGCATGAAAGTTTTGTGACCCTGTTCCGTGATCTACAACTGAAAAAGCCACAGATTGCATTCCTCGTTGACCCGTTCAATGCATATGGACTGTTTAAAAGCCCCGCTAGATGAGGCTGCGGCTGAGTTGGAGATGATCAATCTTTGTGAAGAGAACCTGTTTTAAGGATATGGACCATATAGTTCGGGAAAAGTGTGCTAATAGAAAAATATCAAACAGGCTGCACTTAAGACACTGTCAATGTTTGGGTTAACATATGTCTGCGTGTCTGTGTTTTCTACCTTGAAACAAGTGAAATTAAAGCATCGATCTGTCCTGACAGACACACGTGAAAGAACTGCTTTGAGTAGCAACAACTGACTATAAATGCCAGCAGTCCCACTAAGCAACATGCATGTTATTAGAAAAGCGCTATTGTAAATTATTATATTTTTGTTTGTAGACTTGGTTGCACTGAGAGTTAGTGTTTGTGAGACAGTGCCCACAATGTTCATTGTTGGAAATGAATGGCCTGTGGTCTTAGCACTGTAGGAGTAAATTTTTGTCATTATCATGCAGAGGTCTGTGTTTGTCTGTGTGTGAGCAAGAGAGTTAGAGGAAGGGATGGTGGCAGTTCTTTTGAGCCCACGTGTATTATGTGGCTCTTTGCAGTAACACAGTAAAAAAATGTGGCTCTTAGTCATTGACTGGTTGGCCACCCCTGATCTATTAGAACTTGTGGGATGCTGAAGCCTATCTCAGAAGACACTGGGTGAAAGCGGGGTACACCCTGACCAGCTTGCCAGAACATTGTAGGCCAACACACACACACACACACACACACACACACAACCATTCACAGTCATATTCACACTTAAAGGCATATTGAAACAGGCAATTAGCCTTATGTGCATGTCCTTTGATTGTGGGAGGAAACCCGAGTGCCGAGAGGAAACCCACGAAAGTGCAGAGAGAACATACAAACTCCACACAGAAATACTCAAGCCCAGGACTTGAACTCAAGAACTTCTAGCTTTGAGGTGGACGTGCTATCCACTACACCACCATTCAATCACCACACTGCTGCTCATGTGATATCGTTTAAATGTTACACAGTAGATACTTTTTGTTACCTGCTAATTAAACCTAAATCTTCTTCACAGACTATGTCACAGATACTCTAGAGAACAGTGAACACTCATCCCAGAGTACTGTCCTGTGATATTAAAATGCAGCCGTTTGAAAAGATTATAAGTGGCTATGAGCATGTCTTGGAGGAAACTTGGCTGGTGTCTATCATGCAATAGATGAGAAGTATATGATGTGTTAAAGTAGAAAAAAATAGGTTTGACAAAAAAAAAAATTAAAATAAAGTGTTATAACCATGTCAACATCAATCTATGTCACTGGGGATTGTGTCAGCTTGACAGCAGACATGACAGAAGCAGGAATCACAAGAACTGTAGTTTTATGTCAATAAACATAAAAGACTCTTGTAGGTATTGTATATCCCAAATCAACTGCATCTAAAATCATACAAAGAGCCCAGATGTTTGGAAGGTAGTTGGGTAGGTATGTTGTGATAACTGAGAAATCAGATTGAAGCAGGATTGAAAATCCTAAGGGTATTATGAGTGTGGGGGTGGGATATGGTCTCCAGTTTTACTGCCACAGTCTTTTACACTTGTCTGTAAACACAACTGACACCGCTCTGTGCTTGACTGGGGACCTTAGGTTTGCCTTCATCAACAGAAAGGTGTTCTCTAACAAATACTGTGCTCTCTGTTTGACCCAACATATATTGTGTTTATTTGGTGGGTCAAGCACGGAAGTAAATTTGGTAAAAAAGCAGTTCCATTATAAATGTTTCTGTCTAGCACATGATGTAGACTCTATGGAACAGTATCTGGCAAAAGGATTAGTGTTCTGTCAAACAGTAGAAAATTGCGATTTTTCTCGAACTGACATATTTTTATGAAATCATACAGAATATTGTTAATATTTGTAGAGGAAATAAACAGTGAAGTGAATTTAATGACTAGCAAGATAGATATAATCTAAATATAAGAGACTTACCAAGCATGCAATTAGTCTTCTAATGCTTTCCATTTTAAGCTTTAGCTATATTTGCTTAGTGTTTCCAAAGAGTCTTTAACAAAGCAACAATATTCCTAACTAGAAGAAAATGTGAATATATTTGCTGTTGATCACATTTTCTGTGGGCTTGCTGATGAGATTCATTTAGCATTAAATTTATCAGTACAACTGAGCCATATACTTAAACAGTAATTGGCAGCACTTAATGAGTCTGGACGTTTTTTTTTTTGTTTGTTTGTTTTGGGGTTTTTTTTGGTTTGTTTGTTTTTTTAGCTAATAATCATGTATTTTTTAAATATATATTTATATTTATATGTATGTAACTTTTTCACCAAGCATAGGCATCTCAGGTCTTCAGGAAAAAAAATAGTCTACTGAATGCAACCAACTCGATCAATGACTCCCTGCTCTGTTACCGGCTCCTTGCCAATCACTAAAATAGCATATGAGCATTTGAAGCCTGATCTTTCTGCCACTATTCTTAGAGCAGACCTTTCTCCTGACCTAAACAGAGAAGAGAGCTGATGAATTAGCATCTATCCAACAAGATGTACATTGTCTTGAGATCAATATTGACTTTTCCTCAGCACGGCAGCTTAAATGCATTTTCGAAGAAGACTGCCAGTCGTATATGGATCGCTTAACACCACTGGCACTCTGTCTTTCTTTTATCCACAGGCAACTACAAACCTGTATAATGTTTCCTCTGGCTGCCAAGTAAGTGCAGTGTCTTCATTCAGGGAGGAAGTGTGTTCCTGGTCTGAATTATAACATAGTTCATGTTGTTTCCCTGTTATTTAAAGGAATTGTTTTACAGCATGAGGTTTTTTTTTGTGCATCCGGAAGTAGTGACTCACCAGTAATGTCGCAGCTCCTCTTTGCAGGGGATGTCTGATGTGTGAGAGTGGGCTGACTTTCAACAAGTTACAGAGAAACTGTGTGGTAGTGAGAAGCGAAGCATTACCTCAAAGAAAATATTTCTAGAATAGTTTGTAACCTTGACGTACTCTCATCCTTATATTTTGTTGTTTAAGGACGACCACAGGGAAGGCAAAGAAAAAAATATATTTTCCCAGTACCCATAAAAATTTCATATGCAGAAAAAGGTAGTATATGTTGTTGTAATGCAATCTTGATTCTCACCTCTGCTCATTAAAAAACAGCCCTGCATCTGAGTATTGTTGTGGCATCTCGATAGACTTTTTGTCTTCTTGCTGAATAAGCCTAACAATGGATGTGATTTATACAGATGCCTTATCTAAAAGCACAGAAATAACCTGCAAGGCAAATGCACTATTACACTGACTGTGGATCCATACCACAAATTATATCTCTCTAATAAAACGATGATATTGAAGTCATCCAACAAATGTAATTGGCTGTGGTGTCATGGCACTGCTTCTGCCTGCTCTGTAATGCACCAGTGGGATCAAGACAAAACTAAGCCTTATTAACAGAAACATTCAATATTTTATGTGTTTTCTTGGTTGGAGAAAACAGATGCAATAAACCTCCATGAAATATTTGTGTTTCCATCCCAGGCTGTCTTACCTTTGAGAAATTTTGCACACTTAGACAG
Source organism: Neosilurus hyrtlii (assembly GCA_028564935.1). NCBI lineage: Eukaryota > Metazoa > Chordata > Actinopteri > Siluriformes > Plotosidae > Neosilurus > Neosilurus hyrtlii. The sequence goes on along the minus strand of JAOUQZ010000041.1, from coordinate 21,646,343 downwards.
TTATTATGAGCTAGATATAAATGTTATTACCTTGTGTTCGGTAACATGTTACTTTTATTACACTAATCATCACTAAATCACTTTTATCGCACAATACAGCATTGCCATCATGTAACTTTTATTACACTTATCATTACTGAATCACTTTTATTGCACTATACAGCATTGCCATCAGCTGTCTGATATGAATTAATATTTTTTTTGCTCTTTTATTTCTGCATTTTAAGCAGCATTTCCTCTTTATTTATTTTGTTTATAGAGAATTTAATATTTTGTTAGATAATGTGATTCCTAATTTCTGGCCAGTACCATTGACTGTTTCACCTCACTGAAACCCCCTAGATCAACATACTTGGGAAACTAACATCAGCTGCCAGTGCTGTCGCTGTTATTTGCACACACCACCAATCCGAAGCAATACAGTGTAACAATCAGTGGTCTCATTAGTATGTCTCTGACATCTGGCTTGCATTTCAAATGTGCAATTAAGTAAACATTCTCTTTCACAAGCCACAGAGGAATGGGAGTATGTGATATTTTAGCTAAGACAAATTTGCACTAATATGATAAATGCCACAAACTAGTCAATATTTTTTCCTCTTGTAATTTAGGAAGTCTTAAATCTTAAATCTAAACTTCCTGCAAAAAAATTAATTGACCATAAACCATTTTTCCCATTAAACTTACACTCATATAATGATATCTAATTCAATAACTACAAATTCAAGTCAATTAAAAAACACTGAATTGATGATTAGCCAATTGACATGCAAATGTCTTGTGACTCACTGTCAGTTTCTCAACAGCAAGAAGTGTTGTACATCTCTGGTGTATTATTGGGACTTTCTCATTTAATTATCCTGTGATTCATAGAGTGGGAAAAACACCTTATATGAATTGTACAAGATTTCACAAAAATGAGAACTAATTTCTGAAATCTGGTGACAATGGAGTCAATACAGTCCATGGTTGGTCAGGCGAGTTACTTTACACTGTAGTATATTAATAGCCTTTGAATCCCCCTTTTTTACATGGCAATGTTTTTTGTCGTTTGTTTGGGTTTTTTGTTTGTTCAGTTGTTTTTGTGGATGGTTTGTAATCATGTTTTCCATTGCTACACAAACACTGTTTCTGGTGGCTGTCTATCAGAAAGTCTAGTTCATTTCTCTTGTATTATAGATGGACAAGCACCACTCCATGGAGTGTTTGATTCTCTCAGAATGTTATTTGATTTGTCAGCGGTCTCAGTGGTTGGTGGTGCCAGTCATAAATAGTGACCTTTTCATGTAACCCTCAATATTTCCCCTATGCTTTTAGTTCTTTGTCTTGCCCAGACCCTCTGAACAGACATTCATTATTTATTTAACTACGACAGGGAGAACGGTTTATAAATTGGATTTCTTCTATGTTGGTAAGATGCGAGTTATAGATCAATCCCTTATTCAAACTGTGCTTCTTTCACTCATGCTCTTTCCTCTGTGTACATTGCCTAAAATCATGAGCAAATCCAGCACAATGTTTTCATGTTGGATGAATTAATTTATATATAATCTTATCTTCAAGGTTACTTCTAAAAAATGTCAATCATGACAGGGTAGTGTATTGCAAAGCAGCATAAATGTGTAAATAATCATGAAGGCAATAATAAAGTTACATTTACAGAGAAGAAAGGCATTTGGCTGGTTTCACCTCCTACGACTTTTACATGCACAGCCGATGAGAGAATTTTCTTTGGACAACTTTATCAACTTTTATTATCCAGACATTTATTAGTTACTCTGTGGTTTCTGCTTGAAGTATATGCAAAGGTGGAAATATACATGCAAAAGTGGTTACTAAGGTTGTACAGTGTATTTCTGTCTCACAGTGACAGCTATGGAAATAGAAACTTAATAAGTAGAAAACCGGGAACAAATGAACAAGGGCACCAGTTTATTCTAAACTTTATGCTGCATGTACACACACACACACACGCGCACACACACGCACACACACACACACACACACACACACACACCAGACATATGTAAATCCTTTTAATGCAGAACTTGATCTGGATCTATTCACTGACTACACCACAGGCTGCAATCTGGTTCTGATCATTAAAAAATAGGATGAAAAAAGGATGATGTGATTAACAGATGTAAAACTACATTTTGGGTGATTAAACTATATTTTTTAATTGCAACTGAAATAATGGAAAATATGGGGTGGCATTTACAGTTTACATGTAAATGTAACTTTTATAACAAAACAAGACTGGAGAACGAGGATGTGGATTTGCAGATAAACCAGTTTATTTATGTTTATTTAAGTTGTAATGCAAACAAGCCCAATCAGAAGGCAGGTTCAAAATAAAAAGAGTTCATGTTCAAAGGTACTCAAACATATCAGAAACAAATCCTAGAACACAAACAGTAAAAGCCAAAAGTATATAAATGGCCAAACAGTGCAATGCAAGCAATACAAGAACAACTCATGCATTGGTCAAGATGCAAGGTTATCAAATGCAGGCCATGTCTCTCACTGAGCATTGCTGATTTTTATTAGGCATTGCTGATTTTCATTAAGAGTAGGCTGCATATCCGTTAGCGTGTTTCTGCCCTGCGATGGCCTGGTGAGCTGTCCAGGGTGTACTCTGCCCTCGCCCAGAGTTGGCTGAGATGAGCGCCAGCCTCCCCGCGACCCTAATTAGGATTAAGCGGTTCAGAAAATGAATGAATCAAAATTACAACATCACAAGGATAAGCAAAGGTCATACACAATAATTAATATCAAAGGCAAAGCTAAGACAGAGACAAGGTAAAAAAAGTAAGGTCAGAATACAATAGGGCAGAAGTATTAACCTTATCTGTGAAGGGCCATTGTGTGGGTGTAGGTTGTCATTCCAACCAAGCCAGAGCCACACCTTCCACCTGTTTAAATCTTCACTTACAATAAACTCCCAGGTGTGGCTCCTGGATTGAAACTTTGCAAAATACAGTGACAGAGTCCTTTTAAACATAAGTGTGATTGAGGACATGGGAATTAGATGTGTGGATGAGCATTGGATATGAGTGTTAAAAGTGAGTGTTAAAAAGAGAATTACGTTAAAAGTCAGGTGACTGGAATCAATTTGGGGGCAGCGGCTTTGGGACCAAAAGGTTCGCTGGTTTGATTCCTGATAAAACGTGTGGTGGTGTGGAGGAGGTAGCTGCACCCTACCTTCCTCCGGCTTCATGGCTGAAGTGCCCTTGAACAAGACACCTAAACCCCAACTGCTCTCCCCAGTGTGTGGCAGCCCACTGCTCTGAGTGTGTGTGCTCACTGTTTATGTGTGTGCTCACTTCGGGTGGGTTAAATGTAGAGGCAATAATTTTTCTTGTGAGATTAATACAGTATATATTAAAAAAAAAGTAAATTTACATGGGGAAAAATGTAAGGAAACTGGGTAGTCTGTGAGGTAACTGGGATTCTAACTTCCGGCGCTGTCGAAGTCGCCCGCCGTCACGACTGCTCCAAGCTTTTTTCTTTGTTTTTGTTTTTCAAGGTAATTTTTAATTCATGGACCCGGCAAATTCTTCAACATGGAGTTCATTTGTTACAATAGAGATACTTTTATTTCTATAGGTGTACAATGTACTCATAATTCGATATTTTTAACCCCTGATGTATTTTATATTCAACCTTTAACTATTGGTTTGTCCTTCAAATAGTTATTGTTATTGATATTTTTCTTTTTTTCTTCTTGATATTGATAGTTTTTTATTCTCTTCAAATATAGGACAGTCGTAATAAGCATTATGACAACCACTAAATGAAAAAATAAAAATAAATAAATTAATTACATAAACTTTTAATTTTATTTTAAACTTTATTTATTGTTTTGAAACCATCTCACTTTAACTTCTCTCCCTTATTTGGTGAACTAATTTGCCAGGAGGCTGGTACCTATCACAGCAAACATGGGTGGAGGTGGGGTACACCATGAACAGCTAACCAGACCATCACATGGCAACACACACAACCATTCACTCTCACATACACATTTAGTTGTATTTTGGAACAGCCAATTAGCCTAATGTGCATGTCTTTGGACTGTGGGAGTATAACGGAGTAAAACACAAACACAGGGAGAACATACAAACTCCACACAAAAATGACCAAAGACCTCTTGCTGTGAGGCAGACGGGCTAACCACTACACCACCATGCGGTCCTTCGCTTTAACTTGCATCAACCATGCAACCAAATAAATGTAATATTATTTAACTTATAGTGTGGGAAAAAAAACAGTAAGAATGAAGGATCTACCTCTCTATTAGTTTGATTTGTTGTTTTGCAGATGTAAGCATAGAGACTCCATCCAGCAGAATCAGAGGACATCTAATTATAGTGTGTATTGTGTGTGTGTGTGTGTGTGTGTGTGAGAGAGATGGGGGGGGGGGGGTATGGGGGTGCATGTGAAAGAGAGCAACCGACGCTACTATTTTCTTAATCACACAATCACACATAGTACACTGACTGCTCGTTATCAGACCACCTCATTATTCTCAGGCATCAACAATGTTTCATGTACTCTTCTACAGACTTACGTATTTTACCATCCAGCATCATGGAAGCAGATGAACGAATTACAAGATGTATCTAGTTAGAATGCAATGATTAATCGTACATGCGCAATACATAGCATTTATATTGCAAATTAAGATCTCACCTATTTTTTAGGATTTTTTTCTTAGGATCTTTATTAGGACCACCTGCTTATACATGCAGTAATTATCCAATCAGCCAATCAAGGCAGAAAGCCGGTCATACAGACTCTGAGTTTCAATTCACATCTGAATGGTGGGAAAATTATATTAATGCTCACTTTGACATAGTGGTTGGTTTGAGTATTTCAGAAACCTCCTGCAGTTTTCATGAACAAGAGTCTCCAGAGTTTTAATGGAACTGTGCTAAACAACAACAGAAACAACACAATATTCAGTAAGCAGAAATTCTGCAGACAGGAATATCTTATTAATGAGAGGTTATAGTAGAATGGACATGCAGGTCAAGGTGACAGAGCTAGGCTAACAACGTTCAGACTCAGTTTATTCTACTTTATTTTTCCTGTGTTGAGTCTATAAGAGTGTGTACTTTAATTCGTTTAAATTAGATTTATTTCACCATTTATTTACTATTGCAAATTTACATGGCTGCACGGTAGCACTTATGCCTCACAGCAAAAAGATCCTGGGTTCAAGTCCTGTGGTTGTGTGGGTTTCCAGTCAAAAACCATGCACATTGGGCTAATTGGCTGTTACTCATTGACCCTGTGTGTGAGTGTGAATAGTTGTGTGTGGTGCTTTGCAGTGCAGTTCAGGGTGTACCCCAGATTCACAGTTGAGATAGGCTCCAGCCTAACAAGTTAAAGTAGTGTGATGATTGAATGAATATTTTTGAATCCCTAGGTGTGAGTGCAAGTGTGAATGGTTGTAAGATGGTCTGGTGAGCTGTTCAGATGTTGGCTGGGATGGAAATGAAAATCAAATTTTCATGGAGTTAAAAGTTTTAACTGTGCCAGAATATTTTTCTCTTTCTCACAACAGAACCGGTGTAAGTCAGTCACTTCTGGGCCTCTTTGCTCTGATTGGTCAATTTCTGAACCACTTAATTCTAATTAGGGTGGCGGGGAGGCTGGCGTCCACCTCTGCTACTGGGCAAGAGCAGAGTACACCCTGGACAGCTCACCAGGCCATCGCAGGGCCTTTTTAATTTCAGTGTACTGAATTTCTTTGACATTTTTATCTGCAACTGCATATTCTCGTTGATTGTGGTGGCCACTTTTTTTATTTTGTTATTGTTAAGCCATTTAATTTTAACTTTTGTGGTATGTTTAAGATCACTGTCCTCCTGGAAGACTTAGATGAGGCCCCAACTTTATTTTCCTGATTGGAGTCTTAAGTTTGCATTTTCCAGTAAAACATCCCCACAACATGATGCTGCCACTTACTGTCCTTGGGATGGATTTCTTCAGAATAAAACAGCTCAGGCCTTTTCCTTCCCGACATAACACTGATCATTATGGACAAACAGTTCCATTTTTGCTTCATATGAAAATCCAAAACCTCATGATCACCTGCAGTTCTTTAGTCTGGCTTCTTATGCTGGTTAAAAGTAGGGTCTTTTTCCTTGCATGGCATTCTTTAAGGCCACTGCACTGTGGAGCATTCTTTGTGGTTGATGTACAAAATTACTAAACAATTCATCCAACTCCTTCATTCATTCCTTTGTTTCTTAGCTTGGGTGCAGTTACATGAAAATTGAATGAAAGTTCAGTAACCCCTGGGAGTTTGTTTGTGCCTCATTCATGAATAAGGCATTATCTGTTTAGTCCAAATTTATATATTTGCACAAATTCATTTGTACAGATGCTCATGTTGTTCATTTGCTGTGATGAAGCAACTGGGCTTGTAGAGGTTCACAGTATTTTTCTGAGGTCTAACCTGAGTTGATGGGATATAATTTGGTACTTTGGTATCAAAAGCAAAACGTCACTGTCTCAGCCAGTCAAAAACAAAACTCATTATTTGAAATATTGGAGTCTTCCATACTGTTTAAAATCTATATTCTGCTGCTGATATGTATATCAGTATAATCACTGGAGACTGGATTCTATCTCAGCCAACACTGGGCAAAGATGGGGTACACCCTAAACAGCTTGCCAGACTATCACAGGGCCAACATACACAAACTCTTAACACTCACACCCAGGGTCAATTTGGACCAGTCAATCATGCGTTTTGGACTGTGGGAGGAAAACAGAGTACGTGGAGGAAACCCATGCTACCATGCTAGTAACATACAAACTCCACACAGAAATGCCCAAGCCCATGGATCGAACCCATAATCTAACCACTATGTCACCGTGCCACCCTCAGTCTAATCCATTGTTTGTAAATGACCTCTGATGTACACAGAGTAGATGTTCTGATTTACTTGCCAAATGAACTGTGTGGCATTATGAAAAAAATTCAAGCTTGAAATTAAATCTTGAATCTTCAACCTATATGTATGTAAATTTCTGCATTATTATTACAACCATGGTTAGTGTCTCAAAACTTACAGCAACCTTGAGATAGATGGATTATAAGAGCTAAAGACCAGATCTGTTTCCACTCATGTCACCTGAGTACAGGTTACAGAAAGTGTAAACTCTCCAAAAACTTTTTTGTACTCTCAATAAGTTTGTTTGTTTGTTTGTTTGTTTGTCAGTTTGTTTTTTTCTTAATGTGTTATTACGAGTGTATATGTCATGCAATATATATGTAGATTCTAGTGTGCCATCTGATTTTATGCTTTGTGCTGCTACAACCTGATTGGCTGATTAGATAATTGCATTAATATTCAAATGTTCCTACTAAAGCAACCAGTGAGTGTATGTGCCAATACTAATACATGCGTCTAATCTATGCAAGCACATCTCACTTTATGATACTTGCAGTTGCCTTCAGACAGCATAGAAAGTATTTTTTTCCATGTGCTTATTCTTATTGCTGATATTTATGGCTTCAGAAATATTTGCATTCATAGTCTATTACTTTGATATCATGAATATTTTTTATGTATCCTAACAAATATTATAACTGTCAGCTGGCTTGTCCTATTTAAATTGATCGTGCCTTATAGCACTGAGCCTGGTGACAGACAAGATTGTGAAAAATGTGGAAAAACTCCCTTTCTCAACCAGTTAGCTCAGCACCGCTCTCCTTCCAGATGGGGGGCTGCTGAGTGAGATTTATTGGTGTAGTGGACACGTGGGGTATTGGATATTTGTTGGCTAATTCAGCTGCATGCCCTGCTCAATTGGGAGGCACATGAAGAGATGTGGGGGGAAGTGAGGTTGGTGGGTGGATGGGGTGAGTAGCATGGCTGTAAGATTGGGAAGGGTGGGCCTGTCCCTGCTTTAGAAAACAAGTCTCGCCTCATTAGGCTGTGTAAATGAAGGCTGCTCTCTGCTCAGGTCAGGAATCCACACACTGAGAATAGGCCACCAGGGACTTGGTGTACGCCTCCGTGAAGAATGACAATGAATAAGCCTCAACTTCCTGTAATTAATGCATTCACGTGCCAGTAAATTTTCCTGAATTTGTTCTGGAGAAAATTAAGAGTGGGTGAATTTTGATTAGCAGCCATTTGCTGATGCGTGACTGAGAGGAAATTGGCTCATATTCTCCACGCAAATATAGATCTGTTTTTTATTTAAATATATGACACCAGGGAGGGATCCTACCCAGATGTAAGGGGTATATATATATCTGTCATCAGTCAATTATAATCTCGGTGTGCCCTTTTTAAATGAGTGGCCTATTAATTAGTCTGAAGGTTTACCAAAAGTGTCACAGGACGTTTTATCCTGACTTGGTCTTGTAAGAGAGCCAGAGTTTGATAGCTAATTACTGGCACATGAAATGGAACATGGGTGGCACTTTGACATACACACAGCGGAGATGGAGCAGCAGGAGCCTTAGCCGAAATACAGGCAGGGGATCAGCAACAGGAGGCCCAGTTTTCCTCACTGGCTTACAAAACTCCTCCATTTACTTCCTCTCATTGGTCTGAAATGTGTGTAGATACAGTCCTCTGCCAAATCATCTCAGTGTCAGCAGATTAGACTCACTTCTGGACCTTCTGTTTGAACCATTATCAGCCCTTTTCTAAATTTTCTTTAAATATTAATAAATCTTACATGTCTGCTTGGCTTTCATGGAAATTCCACAGCATAAACAAATGATTTGCCATTGAATAAATTATGAGCATACTAGTATTCATTACTTGTGAATAATTTAACTTCCAGTTATTAAACACATTGGCTCATTTTCTCACTCTTGTTGCTGGTGAAAAACTGATTTAACAAGTTGCTTGATGATTTTCAGTTTGAGTGTGCAGGTCAATTACAGCATCAAACTCTTCCTGGTTTTAAAAACATTACAGTAGAATAATTAACACCCTTTTTAAAGCAAAACAGAATGGAATGTGAAAATCTGTCTGTGTGGAGTTTCGCATGTTGTACTCTCAGGTTACAGACCTATATTCCAATAGCCCATTGGTCCGACAGTTACAGCCCATTAGTCAGACAGCCTTTTCCTTAACCTGAACCCTAAACCAACTGAACTGAGTAGGGTCCCCAACTGATTAAAATTGTTGATTTGTTCCTCAGTTTTCTCCCACCTTTCAGAAAACATACCAGCAAACAGATTGGTAATTTCCTTTAGGTGTGAAAGAATATGCTGATGTGTTTATATCATGTCTTGCTGTGGACTCTAGGATGTTTTCTACATTCCCATCTTCAGACCCACTGTGACCCTGACCAGTATAAATCACTTCCTGAAGAGGAATGTATAAAAGAAACATGCAGTGAATTTATAGATTGAGCTTCAACCTGTTGGGAAAGCTGTATGGATGTATTTAACGACAATATATTTTGAATCACTAAAAGAGTTTCTATGTATTGATTTTTCTCCTGCAGTTTTTAGGCAAATTTCCAAACGTTTCAGACATTTTTATGGCTGTGCAAAATGTTTTTTCTAACAGACTTGGAGGTTAAAAAGCATCTATTTCTTTCATGTTATAAGCTCTTAGGTTTGCATCATGGTGAAGACTGTCAAACAGATTTTCAACACACCTCATATTTATACTTCAGGGAAGCAGAAATTGATCAATAAAAATGACAGCAAAGACACAACTGTTTAAAAGGACGACTATAACTCTGACAGGGATTATCGATTTTTCCTTACCCCAACAACAAAGGTCACATTCACCAGATTTGTATGATGACCTCTGTCACCTGCAGTGACTTCTGGGTCACTTCCTGGTTTACCATTATATAAGTAGCTATTGGGCATACATAAGTGAGTCTATTATTTATATAAAGTCTATTATCTGATATTACATGAGCCTATTAATGTGTATAATCCTCAGTTTTTGGGTTGTGTTTCAGATTTTTCTTTTGTCTTGATTATACTATTTTTTGGAATATTGGACTGTCACTTTGTTTATGAAATTTGAATTTAAAATAAGATATAAGGCATGGCAGTGTAGTGGTTAGCATGTCCGGCTCACAGCACAAATGTCCTGGGTTTAAGACCTGGGCTAGGATGTTTCTGTGTGGAGTTTCCATTTTCCCTCCATCCTTGCGTGGGTTTACTTCGGGTACTATGGTTTCCTCCCACAGTCCAAAGACATACAGATTAGACTAACTGGCTATTCCAAATTCTAAATGTTTTTTATTTTTTTATGTATTTTGTGTGCGTGTGTGTGTGTGTGTGTGTGTGTGTGTGTGTGTGTGTGTTTGGGTTCTTGTGACGCTCTGGTGAGCTGGTCAGGGTGTACCCCATCTTTGGCCAGTGTTGGCTGAGATAGGCACCAGCATCCATGCAACCCTAGTATGATGAAGCGAGTCGGCAAATGAGTAAGTGAGATGAATAAGTTGGACAAGGGGAAATTCCAGCAGCATATATAAAAGACAAGGCAAAAATACACATAAGAAAAATAAAGGGAGAATAAAATTAAGCTAAAATGAATATTGAATATACAAAAAAAAGGAAAAGAAAAGAAAAAAAAAGAAAAGAAAAGAAAAATAATTAAATATTCTTGCAATAGACTGAAACCTGTTCAGGATGTACCCTGTCTCCTGCCCGAAGTAGCTCAGGTTAGCTCCTGCTTCCACCGAGACTCTTATGGTTATGCAGTTATACATAATGGATGGATAAAAATGCTCAAATTTATGTATAGCATTGATTTAAATAATAAGAGTATATCATATGTGTCATATACTGTACAGTATCTCTAGCTATTTTAATGTGTGTGAATAATAGACTGTGTTGTTTTTTGTTTGTTTGTTGGTTTGTTTGTTTGTTTGTTATAGAGGAATCACAGTGTATACACTATTATTCAGAATTTGACCTTTCTACACAACTATAACATTGTTGCTTAGAGTATAGAGAAAACTGGTCTAGAAACCGGTTTCATAAAAATTTGGAGAAGATTTTTGAGCTTTTGTCTTTTAGCAGCTCAGCTTTCATTCTAGTAAACATAGTGTGCAAAGTATATTAGATCAAATGTATATATTTTAACTTCCATTTGTCTAAGTACCTTTTAAAGTGGAAAGTGATTTCCTTCTGTTTATGCATTTTAAAAATAAATCAAGTGTTTGTGTCTCAATCTGTACTGGATCATAAATTTTTCATCAGCGTGCTTAATGTCACAAGGGAAATGAGAAAAGCCAAGGTGAGTTGGCATTTTCATCCATTTATTTATTCTTCTCTTTATCTTCCCCTTTCCTGTTGGGATAATTTTTCTTTCCTCATGGAAATGCAATAGGGGGAGGCCTTCCCCATTTTCAGGTCAAAATGTGATACTGACAGCTGCCTCTACCACAGCTCTTGGAAGTAGATGGTAAATATGGTACAGATGACGTAATGTAGTGAGGGGAAGGCAACTCTCATCAACCTCCATCACTTGGCATGTTCAGTTCTGGCTGACCTTGTCTTGGTACTGGTGACTAATATCTGAACTCAGTGAAAGGCTAAAGAAACCTGGCATGGCTCCATCAGCTAAGCTCCACTTCTCAGCGGTAGACACTCACACTTCACCAGAGGATGCTAGGCATGACTAGTGACAGGGAAACTATCCAACCAAGCCATGCCAACACAACATTACAAATTATAAGGCTTTCTATGACTAGCAGCACAATATCTTAATTTCAGCCCCTTTTTTCTAATAAAACAGGATTTTTATTAAAACTTGCTTAGATTAAAATGTTTTGGACAGTGTACTGCTATATTATTTTGATGTATATTGTTTCTTTCTAAGAAAGAGACTGAAGGCATTTTAGCCTGTGTCCTAGTTTCAAGTTTTAAGTATATTTGTCATATACAGGTAACATCATTTCCAACAATGAAATTCTTAGACTCAGTGACCCCTCACAATTGCAATTGAGAAACAAATATTGCACATAAAATTAACACTGAGATAAAATATAAAGTTATAAAGTAAGAATTAAAAACTTTTTATTTAAAGGATTATATATGTATCAAGTCAAGTCAGTTTTATTTGTATAGCGCTTTTTACAATTGACATTGTCACAAAGCAGCTGTACATAGTAAAATT
>JAOUQZ010000041.1:21591530-21608228 GCA_028564935.1 Neosilurus hyrtlii | reverse complement strand
AAAAGGTGAGCGGCCCCCTTTTATCCTCCGGTGATGAGGAACAGGTGAGCCAAATCAGGGCGGAGCCTGTAATCAAAACACACGGGAGAGGAGAGAGCAGAACAGACAGACAGAACAGACTAGAGCTTTGGGCGGGACCTCACAGTTTCATAATAACTTGTTTATAGAAGGGAATGAAAGGGAGGAAACCAAACACGCAATCTTAGTCTCAACATGTAAAGTACACTTGTTTAGAAACCGTAGGTTTGGAGAATATTTCAATAACACACAAATATTATTAGAAATTTCACCACAAGATTCCCACGTACACACGTATGCCAGAGGGACAGACAGACACTTCTTGATGTTTAAACAAAGATGCTTATCCCTTATCTATGGGCCTCGGCTAGCGCAGTACAAAGCTCAGCGTGAGAGCTCTGCTATCATACTTTTGTTCCAATTGTTCACTGTGCTCACAAATTCAAGTTTGTCATGTTAACAAGCTAATTATGTCAGCACACTGCACACACGCTGATTAAAAAAGTACATTTGGCCTTCTTTAGGCTCTGGAGAATCAGCATTTGTGGGTTTGATTAGAAACCTAAAATGGCGAGAAAAAAGTTCTTCTGAAATTCATCAGTCAATTTTTGTTTGGAGAAATTAAGGCTATTCTATTAAAAAAAGACCAAGAAACTGAAGATCTTATACAATGGTGTGTATTACTCCTCTCACAGAACAGTGTATTCTGGCTTTAAACAGGATAAAAAGAAAAGAGGGAGACCCCAGAGCACAACTGAACAAGAGGACAAGTACATCAGAGTCTCTAGTCTGGGAAACATATGCCTGAAAGGTCCTCAATTGGCTGTTCCATTAAATAGTATGTGCAAAACACCAGTCTCAACTTCAACAGTGAAGAGGCGACTCCTGGATGTTGGCCTACTTGGCAGCGTTTCAAAGAAAAAGCCATATCCAAGACTGATCAATAAAGAGAAAAGATTAAGATGGGCAAAAGAACGCAGACGTTGGACAGAAGAAGATGGAACAAAGTGCTATGGATATACACATTTAAGTTTGGGGTGTTTGGGTCACAAAGAAAAACATTTTCAAGGCACACAATATATGAAAAGTGGTTTGATGCCATCTGTCAAGCATGGTGGGGGAAATGTGATGGTCTGGGGGTAGTTTTAAAGGGCGAGATTTGTACAGGGTATTTGTAAACCGAGATCTTGAACAGTGAAGGCTATCACTTAATTTTGCAACCCCATGCCATACCCCATGGACTGCCTTTGATTGGACCAGGACAGTGACCCAAAATACAGCTCCAAACTATGAAAGAATACCTAAGAAACAAAGCAGTGAGCTGGTATTCTGTCAGTAATGGAGTGGCCAGCACCGTCACTGGATCTCACCCCTGTTGAACTCTTGTGGGAGCGGCTTGACCATATGGTAAGAAAGAAGTGCCCATCAAACCAGTCTACCTTGTGGGAGGTGCATCAGGAAGAATGGAGAGGAATTTCTTCATCTTACCTTGACAATCTAATAGCTAGAATGCTTGAAGTACAAGTAAAAATTGTTGTTTGTGACCTTTTTGATGTTTTGACTATATTTGGTAGGGTGCTGGATTACTGATCCCATGGTCAGGGGTTCAAGCCCCACTATCAATGGGATGTCACTGCTGTTCCCCCAGTGCAGCTAACTGGGTAATCAAATGCTGGCCATGTCTCTCACTGTACCTTATTTCTTTCTTTAAGGGGAAGGCCTGTCTCACATGTGCCCAACAGTTCACACAGCTAAATGGTGCATAAAACTGTTTTGAGGGGGAAAAAATGTCTCTCTTTCTCAAGGCCTGACACTAAGGACAATCTCACAATGAATTCACAATGGAGCTCTATACCCACAGGTTTCCTCCATTCCCTCAGATTTCTCATGTCAACTTTAGGAACAAAAAAAAAGAAAGAAAAGAAAACGATGAAATCATTAAACTGGTTAGTCTTCCAGGAGGTCAAATGGGGCATGCTGAGCTTCATTTAAAGATGTCAAATAAGCACACAACTTGTTTGAATTTCTCATGTCTGCACAACCCTTGACTACCCCCTGCTACCAGTCTGCCATTCAGCTGAAATATTTCTTGTCAATTATTTCACTCTCCCACGGAGTGTGGTATTACCTTTTTATTAAACATGTTAAATATTTTCACTCCAGATGTTGCTCTGAGAGAGTTTTATTCACATGTAGAGTACTGTCACTTTTGCCTATGTTAAGGTTCATATTTTGTCTTTTTATTAATTTTTTTCCTGTACTAGTTTAAGGCAGTAGAGAAAAAAACTAAATGGCATTGTGGGTCGCACATTTGCCTCACAACAAGAAAGTCTTGGGTTCGAGTCTCGGGCTTAACGAGAGTGTTTCCATGTGGAGTTTGCATGTTCTCTGTCTGCTTGCGTGTGTTTCCTTCCACAGTCCAAAGGCATGCACATTAAGCTAATTGGCTGTTTCAAATTGCCCCTAGGTGTGAGTGTGAATGGTTGCGTGTGTGGGCCCTGTAATGGTGTGGCGAGCTGTTCAGGGTGTACCCCGCTTTCACCCAGTGTCATCTGAGATAGAACCCTAATAAGATTATGTGGCCCAGCATATGAATAAGTAAATGTACTGCTATAACTAGCAAAAAACTGGCTATCAAAACAAAAAAACTAAATTAGTATTAACAAAACTGCTCTTTACATACAGCCATTATCTATGACACTCATTTGTCAGGGTCATGATTGACCTGGAGCCAATCCCAACTGACTCTGGGTCAGAGGCATAGTACGCCATGGGCAGTTCAACTGCTAAAGGAATTTTTACTGCTAACGTACAGGTTTAAAGTATATATACACACAGTTTGTAGTTTACACACCAAGTTGGAAGCAAATGGATAAATTACCATATGCAAAAATCACATGGTTAAAAAGTCTAGAGAACAGACCATTTTTATTCACTTGCATTTGCCAAACCACTTAATCCTACTAGGGTCTCAGGGTCTCACTGCTTTGTTTCTCAGGTGTTCTTTCATAGTTTGGAGCTGTATCTAATCTGATTGCAGGGCCAACACACACACACACACACACACACACACACACAAACAAACATTCAGGGGCAATTGTGCACGTAATGTGCATGAGACTGGACTGTGGGAAGAAACCATAGTACTCTGAGGAAACCCATGCAAGCACAGGAAGAACAATGCAAACTCCACACAGAACAAAGATAATCAAACTCAGTACTTTCTTACTCTGTGGCAGTACAACATCATGCCGCCCAGACCATGTTTGACTAAGTCTAAAATTTTGATCTAAATGGCATAATTTAATTTAGTTTGAGTACTGAGAAACCTTGACAGGTTCCCAACCATGATCACAGAGAACTCTGTGTCTCTATGGTTTCTTCAGGACCAAGATTGAAAACAAGTAATTGAGGACACTGGCCCCAGTCTTTACTATGTATTGTTGGATCTAAATTCTCAAACAGCTCAAGTACTATATTGTAGGATTAAGTTAAAATACTTTCTAACCATTTAAAAATTTATGTAGATACAATGCAGATATGACAGTTTATTCTTCTAGTGTGAGTGTAGACACACCAGAAATGGCAAAGCTATTTGAGTGCACTCAGGATCAACAAGGCATGCTTAATATACCCCTACTACTCCTGAACTACCTAATTCCTTACTAATCCTCATGTAGGTGTTCCCTTCATTTAGAAGAATGCTACTATAATGAAAAGTGGGATGTGTATCATGGATAGACTCGTTTCTGATGAGCTGGTAATGTATTAAGATTAC
Source organism: Neosilurus hyrtlii (assembly GCA_028564935.1). Classification (NCBI taxonomy): domain Eukaryota; kingdom Metazoa; phylum Chordata; class Actinopteri; order Siluriformes; family Plotosidae; genus Neosilurus; species Neosilurus hyrtlii. The sequence continues at coordinate 21,604,432 of JAOUQZ010000041.1, read as the reverse complement.
ACTTAGTGACACTGGTTCAAAGTGTATAGTTGTATATTTGATGTAATAATAAGAAAGTTACTAGAGTATTGCTAGCATTGATTTGATAAATTATGCAAATGAATACTGCAACAGGCATATTTGTCCAACTGCTAGCTCTTTAAAATACTTTGGTGAATTTAATGAAGGCAAAATAGATTCAGTGATAACTGGTTATTATCAACAACCACATCTGTTCTCTGGGAGTGTTCACCTGCTCCCAAGAAGTAAGTTTCAGTGGTTTGGCTTGCAAGTTGATGATGCTTTTTTTACTGAGCAGCACATTCAGTTTGTGCCTTCCGAGCAAAGTGAATTGTCAGTAGGATCTAGAAAGGACTGAAAAGCTAGGTGAAAAGCCAGCTTCATGTAAAGAGCCAGTACAGATGATCTATTAACAGCCTTTTTCATTACCATGGCACTCAGGCTCCAATGTATGAGGCATTAGCACATTGAAAAGCTGAGTCCATTTGAGTGGAGTTTATGTCTTAGGTACAATGGTGAATACTGATCTGATCTCAGTAAACCTTCTAACATAAATATCCTTGATGTCAGACAAAACACCAGCATGTTTCTTTGACATAAAAAAGACCTCTAGAGCCCATCTCGAGCTGTTGCCTGAAGCCTATGAGGAAAGGCTTTAAAATTGGTGCCAAGATAAAGTGCTAAAAGGCATCAGCAGATGCCATCTCTACAGGGATTGCCCACAGTAAGCAGGTCCATCTAATGAAGCAGGCCGTCACTTTCATAAAGGTGGGGGCAATGTCATTACCACAGTACCGCTGAGATCATCAGGTGGATTGCTCCCCACAGCATGAGACTGGCAGTTTAAGGTCAACCTAAGGACATGGCTCAGGTTTTCAAATGTCATTGTTGAGCCCACAATCAGGTCAGTAATGCTGCACCTGACATACTTTGGACAAAAAACGTACTTTGGACAGATCATAGGAAGAGGCCATTGAAAGGAATAGGAGAAAAGACAACAAGCTGGTTGAATTGATGAAGAAATGCATGGTAGACTCATTGCAGGGCCATTGATATGGACTGTAGAGACTTTGCCATCTAGTCTCTCTACTGATCCATCAAACACCTTGTAAAAAGTGTTGAGAGAAATAAAAAGTAGTTCTATGTTCAGTTTTAGATGAAGGTGCTACCTCTTATCATCTTCCCTCCAAACACATGCTGATTTGCATATATTTCTTTGGAGCTGTTTCCCCTCGTTCCCATTTTCGCACACACTGCAGGGGATGTTTCCATCGGTGTCAGATCAAGTTGGCATCTGGGATCATTTTTAGCTTGTCTCTGATTTGGTATTTCGAAAAGCTGCTATGAATTGTGGCTTTATTTCCTCTTTAAATCATAAAAGTTGTCTTGTGCATAGAAACATGCATAGCAGTTGTGGGGAGAGTTGAAGAGACTGTGAGCACTTTGTGTCATATTAATCAATTACCAGGTTATCATAATATGATGTCGGCTTTTTATTAATAGCTGAATGGGTTTCATTATTAAACATGTTCATCTTCACTATAATGTGTACATATGTATAAGGAAGAGTATATCATAGATATACGCAGCACGGTGGCATAGTGGTTAACACTCTTGCCTAACATCAAGAAGGTCCAGAATTCAATCCCTGTTCCTAAAATGGAGATTCTGTGTGGAGTTTGCATGTGTGGGTTCCCTTTGAGTATTCCGGTTTCCTCCCATATTCCAAGGATATGCACATTAGGCTGATTGACTTTGATTGGCTCTTTGTTGTGAGTGTGAGTGTGGATCACTGTTTGTCTGTGTCAGCCTTGCAGAGGATTGCGTTTAGAGTCGGCTGGAATTGGCTCCAGCTTCCTCACAACCCTAAACAGGATAAGTGGTATGGAAAATGAATGAATGAATGAATGAATGAATGAATACATGTCATGGATATATGATAATGAAGGCATATGTATGATTTTGGAATTTATTATATAATTTATTTGATTTAGTGTGAAACCTAAAAGTTCTTTAGAGGCAGGAGGCATAGTACCTGGTATGCAATATGCAATACATATTTAACCATCACTATTCAGTAAAGTCTAATTATTGTGCTGATTGCACCTAGCCCACTGTAGACAATTGTTGATATTTAATACTGAACTCATTTTGTCTTTTTCTTGCATGTGCTGGACTTTGGAGTTACAGTACTAACACCTGCGAGATTCAAAATCATTTCCACTTGTTACCTGTGCCATTTTTTCATTCACCATCAATATGGCATTTCACCATCTCAAACTCTCTTATGATTTGCTTTTGCTCGAAGGAGAAGTGTGAGCATGATAAACAAGTTCTCCTTCAGGAAAAAAAAAATAGCTCACAGTGTGGCTTGACGAGCCATTGCTAGGCAACATCTCTTTGCAGCCATCTGTTGTGTGCGCTGCCATTGTTGCTCCCGGGAGTGTGTTTGGGGAATTCCTCTAAAGTAAGATTCACTCTCAGTAAATGGAGAGATTTGCGAGTCAGACATGAAAATCTCTAACACTTCAAGAGAAAAAACATCTTTCTTTTTCTGGCTCGGCTGGGAGTATCACAGAGTTTCCAGGATGAGGAAAGTCATACATGTTCTTTGTCTGTGATTCGTATGTGTTGTGGGGTTTTCTTTGTTGTTTACACATGTGCTTTCCTTACATTAGGAAGCTGAAACCATTATGGCTTTAAAGGCCATATGACAGGTGACCTGGGGCACAGAGATAAATTATTTAACCACTGGACCAAAAAACAATAGACAAATGTTTTTTTTTATGCTATTTGGTCCTCTGAGGACTGAATATGGCATGGAATCATTACGGAAAGATGGATTGTTTTTAGAGTTTTTCTCGGTTTAAACCTAATTTGGCAGCAGTTCACTGATTATATAATACAATATATATTTATATACATTACACATACAGTTGTGTTTGTAGGGCATATGAAGGGCTGAGATCTGGCTCTCTCTTTTAGTTATGCTGTCATAGTCAGTCATTTCGGAGTCCCTGCTTGCACTCAGCACTAATAAACTCCTCATTGACCATTACATTGTTATGAGCATACTCAACCCTTCCCCAGCTAAGTGTGTGTTTTAGTTTAGTTACACATGCTACTTCTTAGATTCCAGTGATCCTGAGCCTTCTGCTCTCTGAATCTTGTGATCCGTGCTGATGTGCAACTATAGGCTGGAGTTCTCCTCTTAGAAGCCCCTTGCTCCTGCTGGTGATCCATATGGACCTAAATATACTCTCAGAAGCTGTGAAGATAACTTTCCACTGACTTGGAAAATATGAAGTCTTTGACTAAAGTTATTTAGTTTAATTACCCATTACGGCAATAAAATAACCAAATAGACTTCATGTTAAAAATACAGTAAAGTTTCTGCTGCATGGTTTGTATTTTTATCTAGTTTCACCCAAATGAAGGAGGGTTTCCCTTTTGATTCTGGTTTCTCTCAAGGTTTCTTCCTCATGTCATCTGAGGGAGTTTTTGCTTTCCTTCCTCTTTCCTCTTAATTAATCTTGGGCGTGCATAATATGCAATAAACCGAAGGGACCCTTTAAGAGCAAAGTGCAAATTGCCAGATGTTATAACAATATTCCCAGCTAACAATTTTCTGTATGTTTTAACAATGTTGCTACAATGCTGCACAAAAGTTGTGATAACATTATTTGCAGACTCCAAAAAAGACTGTTGAAAAGGTAAAATTTCAATAAATGTCTTAAAAACACTGTTAAAAGTTGTTACAGTAGCATGATTTGCAGGAACTGTGTGCATGTGTTCTGTGGTTTCCTTTTCAGTACCTGCTAAAAAGGAAACCCCAGTATGAATGTGCACAGTCCATAAGCCACACTAGATGGTGCTGTACTGGGGACCTTTTGGCAACAACAAAAAAGGTTATGCATAAAAGTCATGTACATGTTCTCAATAAACATTATAATTTAACAATGTCACAATGTCCAGATAACATTTTGTGCAATCAACCAAATTATGACCCTTATGCAACCTCACAATAATATTGTACAACGCTGTGTGTTAGCTGGGCTGTAAGTGCAGATTTGCTGGGGAGTAGTAGGGACTCATTTGCCAAGGAAGAAGTGGTTATTTACAATAATCATAATGATATATAACATGTATTCATCAGTTATATTACATGAAATCCAGCCATACACAGACTGATCGACACTGAGGCTTGTCATGTACTGTAAGCTATCAGACTTTTGGATGAGATTAGGTGGAATAACTGTTTTAATAAAGCCCTAATCACTGGATTGTGAGAAATTAAGCATTTTTATTATTTTATTCAAATGTTACCCTTGTGTGTGATGCATAAATAAAAAAAATATGTGATTCATTCCCCAGTGCAGCTAACTGGGTTATCAAAGGCCAGCCATGTCTCTCACTGTCTGTGGTCCAGGATGTACTCTGCCCTCGCCCAGGGTCAGCTGACATGGGCACCAGACTCCCCGTGACCCTAATTAAGCGGTTTCAGAATGAAATGAAAAAATGAGAAAGGAACGAATGAACGAATGAATGAGATTCATTATTATTTTCAACCGCAGCTCATTTTCTGTGCAGAAGTGTAGAAGTACATGGATATAACACCTGATGTTCACATCATAAAAGTGTGAAAATCGAAGGTGCAGTCTTTCTGCTCTAGCTTTCCCCCCAAAAAGGTTTAAACATTGTTACATTTCAAGCACCAACACCCCAAATTCCAGCACATTTTCCCTTCTGTCTTGAGGGAACGATTCTAGATTTAACCACTCTCTATACCAGCTGTGAATTATGGGCAGGATAAAACAAATAAATAGCTTTGCCTGTGAGGCTCCTTACATATCAAGATGACATTATTATTATTATTATTTTATTTATTTATTTTTGGCTCAAAGGGCCTAAGAAATTGCTTTAGGAGGAAGAGATCGTGGGGAGGATTCAGGAGGTTAATCCTGGCGCCCCATAGGCATGACCTACCAAACCACCATATGCAGTGCCTAAAGTGTGTGTGTGTGTGTGTGTGTGTGTGTGTGTGTGTGTGTGTGTGTGTGTGTGTATGTATGTGTGTGTGTATGTGTGTGTGTGTGTGTGTGTGTATGTATGTGTGTGTGTGTGTATGTATGTGTGTGTATGTGTGCGTGTGCACACACTGTTGTATATGTACAGTACATTTTGTGTGACTTTCCTACAATGTCCGGCTACAGTGAGTATGTTTTAATAAAAATCCTGATCTAAGAATTGTCATCATTGTAATTTGTGAATAATAACAACAAAATGAAGCATTGTGATATAGGTGGATGTCACATAGCCTATTGGAGCTCATTTGAGCTGACATTGGGTGAAGGCATGGTACACCCTAAACAGCTAACAAGACTATCAGAGGGCAACACCCACGTCAATTCACACTTACATTCACACCTAGGGGCAATTTCCAGTTAACCCAATGTGCAAGTGTTTGAACTATGAGAGAAAACAAAAGTACCCGGAGGAAACCATAGGAGAACAAACAAACTCCACACAGAAACGCCCTCGCCAAGCCCGGGCCATGAACCTTCTTGCTGTGAGGTAAACGTGTTAACCACTTTGCAAACATGCCACCCTAAAGTAAGCATGTGTCTAGTATGTAAAGTATTTTATACTTATGGCTATATTGATTTAAAAAGCCAATATTATATAATCCATAGTAACAAAAACTAAGATAAAAAAATACACAATTATTTCAGCTTTTCAGGCTTTGACGTGAATTTTGAAGTGCCTGCTTAATTATTAAACCCAAAGAAACCAGCAGACTGATAGCATGGTGAAATATCCAACTTCCTTTCAGCTCAGTTTTTAAAATTTTGTTTTCAAGTAGAGTTGTCTCGGCAACTCGATCTGCCATTTTGTTATTTTGTTCTCATGGAGCATGCCATTGCTCATATACAGTGGGTGTGGATATATTAAATATATACAAGTTGATTGTTATGGCTGATTGGTATTATGCCAAAGATGCCAGTGTATTGTGTTGTAGAGATGTCTACTGAAGCATGCTACCCAGCTCCGTTTAAGACAGGCTGGACCAGTAAGAGGTGATAATAAGTCACTGTAACATGTAACTCACTGTGGTTACTCCCAACATGTGTCAGAAACTTTTACTGAGGTTCAGAGTTAGCATTCAGGTGAAATGCAATAAACACACACACACACACACACACACACACACACACACACACACACACACACACACACACACACACACACACACACTAAGACCCTGCACAAAATTAAAATGAGAAGATGCTATTGAATGTTCCTTTTTTATAAACTGCCTTGTATTGCAGAAAATGTTTGCAAAATCCATTGCAAAATAGATCATTTCTGAAACTGGGCTCCAGTGGGGAAAAGCAAAAGTTAGGCACCTTACCAGAAGAAACTAAACTGCGATGCCAAAAGTATTTGGAAAACAAACAGCCAAAGACTGGATTACAAATTCTGATGCACTTACATGCCTGGACATGGTGAATTATTAAACTTTTCGAAAGTGAACACTTTGTGTGAGTATAAAAGTTACAAATACCTAAAAGCTTATTAACACTGAAACTGTAACTACTACAGCTTAATCTTAGGCCCCCTCCACACCTGTTAGCATGCCTGGTAATAACATGCTCTTCATTTACCTCTGGTGAACACTTGAAATCTGATCTCACTTTCATGCTCTATATCCAAATCAAAATGTGCATCACTTCCTTTTGAAAAGACAAAGCATGTTGCTGTTTTTAGCAGGCCAGAGACAACACTAATTGTACCTTCGCTAGCAGTTTTTACATTAGCTGGCATCTGCTAACTTTTAGCAGGTATCATGTGTAGTTGCCCAGCATATGAAAATGTGAATGACTAAAATGTCTGGTGGGAAATATGCAGAATAAATAAATTCATCAACAGCATATTAGTAGCCTAACACTGTGTGACCTATAAAATATGTTGACAAGACAACTTAAATATTCATTCATTCATTTTCTTAACTGCATAATCCTTATTAGGGTCACAGGGAGGCTGGCGCACATCTCTGGGCAATTGCAGAGTACCCTGGACAGCTCACCAGGCCATCGCAGGGCACATTTAAATATTAACTTATTTTATTAAAATTAAATATATAATTTAATTAAACATTAGTTTTGCCTACACTGTTACGACAGGGAGAGATTCACTAAACATTTGGTCATATGACTAAGTGCTATGCAATATGAAAACCCTAAGGAGGTGAAGTAGGAGTGGAGCTACCAACCCCTCATGATCAGTGGGGCACCAGTGGAGAGAGTGAACAGTTTCTGTTACCTGGGTGCTCACATCACACAGGATCTGTCATGGTTCTTTCACATTAACTCCCTGGTGTAGAACATCCATTAGTGTCTTTACCTCCTTAGATGCTTCAGGACCTTTTAACTGCCATTGAAACTTCTACACCTTCAAAATCAAAATGCGTATTGATGGAAAGTACCACAGGCAGGATTAAAAAAACACCAAGGAAGATAGGCAGGCTCTCCAAAGGGTGGTGTGATCAGCTGAGTATTCCATCCACACTGAGCTCCTTGACCTATTGTTGCTTGACATCAAGGTTGAATTAAAGCCAATAAGATAGTATAGGACCTCTAGCACCCAAACAAAGGACTCTTCTCTCTCCTGTGGTCAGAAAAGTGCTTCCACTACCTGAAAATCAAGACAGACAAAATGAGGAAGAACTTCTTCCTTCAAGCTATTTGGGCGCGCATCATGAATATCTTTTAGGACTGGATCTGGTATGCATATATAGTAATATATTATACATACTACCCATATGCCCTTTCCCCCCTATTTTTGTGCTTTTTGTCACACTTCACAAATGTACAAATGAAGGATAAGAAAATTTTCTGATGTTTCCACATATTATACTATAACTATGAATGAGTTTTAAAATATACTGTAATGATTCCGTAAAAGATAGAAAGATATAGATATAGAGGATGGTTGTATGAAACAAGATTAGAAAGAACGAAACCTAAGATTTGTGCTGAGCCCTGTTTATGAATTTGTGCTGTGTGGATGTTTGTAATTTAGTCTATCTGCTTTCAGTATTGGTTTTAGTGTGTAAGGTAAAGGTTTCCAATTTAGCTTTTTCTAAAAATCTCAATAAGTAAAATTTTAATATTAGCAAAAGTGTGCTGTATAGAAATAACAGAAGAGGTTGTTATAAGACAAAATAACTTACAGCTATTAATAAGACAAAAGAACTTAAAGCATGGATGCATATTATATACATGTCAATCTTTTATTTTTCCCCTTTATTTTTGTTAGTTTGTTTAATTGTTTGTTTGTTTACTGGAGCTTTACTGACATGTGATCACTTTTCCTTTCCTGATACTTCCGCTGCATGATATGTTAATTTCCCTGCGGTGGGATTTTTAAAGTTTATCTTATCTTATCTTATCTTATCTTATCTTATATAGTATGAATACAGTGAATAGTTTAGACATTGAGGTTATATGTGTTCCTGGGTTTAGACAGCATTTAAGCACAGGTTTCTATAAAAGACATCTAATAAGAATACTATATTATTTTTAAAGTAAACTTCCACTTTAATTTTTAGGCTCTTATGGCTTTTGGCATATGAGAGCGATGACTTTCCTTTGAGAGTGAGGTGGAAATTAAATTTGTAAGGTGAATGAGGTTATACTGGATTGATTTGATTTCCCACAAGTTCAGTTCCGTTGACAAAAACAAAAGTCATTTCTATAAATATGTTCATACTTTAAGAGACTCTTTGACATTTTCACCATTGCCCATTGTAATCTGTTTTGTAAATAATGCTTAGAATACACTGATGAGAAGTAAGAAACTTGTTACCAGTAAGAGCCTTTGTCAATAGATGGTGAGCTTTCTCATTTAGACAGGACTAATTTCTTTATTTATGTCCTTTTGCTTACACTGCACTGCAGGAAGTTCTTTTGATTCCACAGCTTGCTGTATCATTGGGTTATTTCCCATAGACCCAGGAGGCAAAAGAAAGAAAAAGCACGCCTTTGGAATTCTTCTTTGGCTGTGATTAGTATTCTGGAAAAGGGTCCCATCTGCTGAAGTGAGGTGGCTAGCTAAAAAGGGGGGAATTCCCCCAGGAGTGCTGGGATTAACCACTAATACCAGTGACACGGGGAGCCTGTTAATAAGGGAGCACACTTCTCAAGAGACCACTGAAGTGACAGTCTGAACACGCACACATGCCCTCCCCACTCTCATGTGCCCACCCAGCCCCCAAGCGCTGTCTCACATCTATATTGGATTTATACTTGGGCCTCATCTGCTGTCAGACTCGCACAACAAAGAATAGCATAGAAATATTAACAAGGGAACCCCTCCTCCCTGCCCACCATACCCAATGATAGTGCCCTACAAGGTTATAATATATTGGGTGGGGCCATGTACCAGATTGTGTTAGGTTTAAATTGGGGGGTCTCAGGTGCGAACATGGATCTCTGATTTAATTAATCTGGGGGAGGTATCACGCAGACATTTATAATCAAATGTTCTGCTCCTTAAACATTAAAAATATGGTTTTGTTTGTGCTATATTTATAGATTACTGGATTGTTTTAAACTGTTTATCAGATTCAAAGCAGCTTCATTATGCCTAATTTCTAAATATTATTTGAAACCCTTGTCTATGCTGTAGGCAACATTTATTTGTACCATGCTGACATCAGACTCACTGTTCCTCATTAGTGTATGTCTCATCTGCAACGCATAGCTAACCTGACATATGTGAGTCTAGATTAGTATTGATTGTTTTTCCTAAAGACTGTATAATTAACATGGATATTTTTTCCTCCCATATATATATATATATATATATATATATATATATATATATATATAAATATATATATAAGAGATGTTAAGAAACTAACATAAGATGTGGTGTGGACATGTAAGAGTTTTTTAATTATTATTTTTTTTATTTGGCATGCTTATATTGGTCTTAATTTAGGTTGAAGGGGAGATTTTAATAACCCTTGAGAGGTCACAGGTTTTAGCTCAGACATAAACTATGTGTTTTCTGAGTCACTTCCAAAATCATTTTAGTCAGCTTGTTGGTAAATGATATATATCACTAGATTGCTGAATTTCATCCCAGCTCTTGAACTGAAATGGAATTAACCCTGGTGCTGTTTCCTGATGTCTCATCTGCAGCCTGCCGCATGGCATGCTTAAAAATAGAACTTTGCTGACAAAGGTTGTTGCTCATGAACAAGCAATCAATATATTTGCTACTGCATTCAACAGGGGCATTTGTCTTAGCTGGACAAGATGTTAAAATCTGTCTGGCATTGCTTTAAATGGTTGTAGTTTTACTACACATCATTAAGGCACACCATGCTCAGTTCAGCTCAATCTACAAGCATTTACAATCAAGCCAGTTACTTTCACAAGTGTACCTTCTGATGACCATCTCAACTTGCACTTTGCAGATTTTACTTTTTTTTCTTTATATAGAAGAGGTATATCAGCTGACATTTAGAAGATCATCTGAAAGCTCATAAATCATATCTCTTATTGAACCAATATATGCTTTGACTATGAGAAATGTCTGTCGCTTTGGTGTAAAAATACAGAAATAGTTTCTAATAAACTTCCTGCTAGCTGGATGTTCATATGATGTGTACATTAAAGAAATATTAAAGATGCTAAAAAAGTAAATCCTACTGGCAGACTGATAAATTAGATTCATAAAACAAAGTTATTGTGTAATTTTAGAAAGTATGCTGCTGCAAAGATGAGGTGAAGTACAGTGCTTAACTAATTAATTATCCCACCTGTCATAAGTACAAAAAGGTTTTAAAAGTTTGTTTCTATTTGCATTTTATTTATTTTTGTTACTTTTAAAAATATACATAACTTAAATGTTCAAGGTGGATATCACTAAATGTTTATTTTAGCAACATCCATCAAGCATGAGCTGCATAATTGTTTTAGTATATACTTCACATGCACCTAAACAAAAAAAGCACACTAAAATGATATTTTGTGACGGTAACAAGCTGTGAGTCAGCTGTATTGAACTAAAGTGAATTAAACACAAACCTAATAAATGCTTGCATGTACATGCCCATCAAAACATGTTATTATTACTATCCTCTTGGTGGGTTAAAAAAAAAAGAGTAATAAATACTCATAAAGTGGGCGCCACTGTACTATGAGGTGGAGCCATGCTGAAGCAACAAACACTGTCAAATGGTCCTGCAATAAATCTTCTGGGATCATCATCATCATTATACCCATCACCATCATCGTCACCTTCCCCTATTATTGAGTGAAACTCCTCAGGGTGCTCTGTCAGGGCAATGTCCTGTGGTTGCTCAAATTCTATTTTATTCATCATCATCCTCCCGATTTCACTGGGCATCCAGTTCCTCAATCTCTTAAAAAAAAAGTAAAAAGTTCATCTTTTTTATCTTGATTTAATCTTGATTTATGCCCCTTATGTATTATCCCTCTGAATAAGAATTTATAATAAGATAGCAGCCCAATCAGATCATGCCATTCTCTTGTATTATATACTAACAGCAAACATTGTTGCTCCATTGTTTTTACATATTTTCCCACAGTTTCTGTAGTACTGTGTTCCAAAGTGCTTGTAATTGTCCCAAATAGTGTTTTTAACAATCAAAAGTTTGTGAAATCAATCCGTAGGTCAGTAAAATGCTGTATTTGTTCAAATGGACTCAAATCTGGACTCATTTTCAATTTTCTAGATTTGATTGAAATCTTCCTGATAGAGATGAAGTTGCATTTTTTTTCCTGTTTTCTCAGGAAGTGATGAATTACTAAACACTGAATAAAATGGATTTATAAACCACTGTATAACACCATGTTTGTTTAATGTTTAATGTTTAATTTAATATTTTTTCTAGTACATAATCTAATGGTTTAGCCCAAACTCACATATGGTATTTGCACATGTTAGTCCTGGAAGATTTTTTTTGCTCGTTCTTACCTCCCATGTAGCTAAGAGAAAATTTCCATCCATCCATTATTTATATCACTTATTCCTCAGGGTTATGGGGGAAGCTGGAGTCAATCCCAGCTGACTTAAAATGAAAGGTGGGATACACCCTGAAAAGTACACCAGTCTATTGCCGGCTAATACAAACAAAAACAACTAATGATATTCACAGTTATAGGCAGTTTAGTGTGGCCATTCGACTTAATGTGCATGTCTTTGGACTGTGGGAGGAAGCCGGAGTACCTGGAGGAAACACACGCACGCATGTGGAGAACATGCAAACTCCACACAGAAACACCCAAGCCCAAGCCTCGAACCTAGGAGCTTCTTGCTGTGAGGCCAACATGCTAACCGCTATACCACCATAGTGAATACTATATAGGCAAAAAAATATGATACATAATTTCTGTGAAAAAAAAATCGAGTAATTCAAATTCTTTTAGATTTTAAAATGTGCTGAGAAATGTGCTGATTTGCATCTATAGATAGAGAGATAGACTACAACCACTGCTCCTTTGCATTAAGAGGAGCCAGTTGAGGTGGGCATCTGATTAGAATGCCTCAGAAACGCCTCCCTGGTGTGGGGTTTCAGGCATGTCCAACCGGAAAGAGACCCCGGGGTCGACCCAGAACAGGCTAGAAGGACTACGTCTCTTGGGTGGTCTGGAAACACTTTGGAGTCCCCCGGAAGAGCTGGAGGAAGTGGCTGGGGAGAGAGACATCTGGACCTCACTGCTTAGGCTGCTGCCCCCTCGACCCAACCCAGGAACAAGCAGAAGAATATGAATGAATGAATGAATGAATGAAGATAGATAGATAGATAGATAGATAGATAGATAGATAGATAGATAGATAGATAGATAGATAGATAGATAGATAGA
>JAOUQZ010000041.1:21554882-21573349 GCA_028564935.1 Neosilurus hyrtlii | reverse complement strand
ATTATTATTATTAGTATTATTATTATTATTTTTTTTTTTTTATAGCCTGATTATGTATCATCATCTACATGTAATATATATGTAGATGATGATGATGATGATGATGATGGGGATAATGGTGAGGAAGATTAGAGTGATTAGATTTTTCAAGCATTTTAATGCAACACGCTGGTGTGATTCTTGCTGCTTGTAGCATAGCACTGGTATGAAAGCCAAACTGGTGCACATGAACGAGTTCACACTTATTCCTGAGGCTTACAGTCGCAGCAGCTTCCTATTCGTTTACTGCTCGTGTTTGCAGTGTGACGCCACTCGGCCGTCATTCCCGACTCATTCTCATTTTCACATAAGCTCATCCCCGTAGACATGTACTGGCTAAACCCGAGCGTAAATACTCCCAGAGAAAATTCGTTGTTTCCTGTATACATCTTGGATTAAAATGAAAGTCAGTATCCCAGAAATAGCAAATTATTTAAGATGGTTGTGGAACAATGTTGCTGCAAAATACTCCACGTTCCCCAGAATTATTCACTTTAGATGCCATAACATACAAAAATCGCTTATTTGTTTTTTCTTCTCCAAAATAAAATCGATAATTAAGACAAATCTTTAAAATATGAAATTCGGATAGCACACGTTTGTTTTTAATCGATTGCCAAGACACAATATTAAAGAATAAAAAGGGAAAGAGAGCTGTGAGCTGTGTGTACGTACCTCATGCTGGGGAAGCCCATTCCGATGGGTGTGCATTGGGCGCTGTAGCGCATTAAGATCCCGTAGATGAGCAGAGCCAAAGTAGCTCTACTAGATTTGGCCATGCTGTAAAGGGAACGCGGAGAAAGTTAAGTCACTTACACGGTTCAGCTCAACACTTAAAACCTTAAAACGTGCTCATTTAGTAGAAGCCTATTTTATGGTGTTTTAATTTTTGCAGCGCTTTATCGCCAATTCCCGAGATTTTCTACTAACGCAGTAAAAACTTCAGTCCTGACGCATCCTACACATTCCACACGGCGCTTCTTTAATTCTCCTAAATCCGATCGAGCTTGAAAAAGTTTAAGGAGAACCTTCACTGGCGCAAACACAGTCCTTTTCCGTAAGCCGACAAAACTGGTAGTAATGATATAGAAAATATTTTGTAAAAAATAAATGAATAAAACAACGAAGAATCCTGGAGTTTGAGTTCCTTCGATGCTCGAATTTGAGGCTTTAAGCAGAAATTAACAGGCAAAACGGTCACGTACCTACAGCAGTTTGGACAGAGAGCGAGGCTGCGGGACGCGCTTCGGGTGCGGCTGCTGAGCGTGTGTGTGTTTGTCAGAGAGAAAGAGAGAGAGAGAGAGAGAGAGAGAGAGAGAGAGAGAGCGACGAGGTAATCTTCTCAAGGCACCTCTTCTCTGAAGCGCCACCGCCGTTTCTTGATGAGCTCGTCCTGATCAACCGCCTTGGACTTTTATACAATAAATAGCTGCTAAAACAAACAAAAATATAATAGGTCTTTCTCGAACAAAAATCGTCGGTAAGATTCGTCGTGCACGGCCTATTCGTTCGTCCACATGTCTTTTTTTTGCTCAACTTTCACCCCCCCTCCAGTTCCCTCCGATTTTTATCCATGAATGGAGCCTCTTGCCCTTTTTTCTATAAGTCCCATTAAAAATGCCTCAGACGTCATCAACCCCTTCCTCCCGGAATATAACAGTGTAATCTCTTCCTCATCGACGGATAAGTTACTCTGACACGCCTCAAACGAAACTTTTTTCTTTAAAACTCCCTTTTGGAGATTAGACAATTTTCAACTTTTTTTCTCCTACTTCTACAGGAAGCTGAGATGGCACCATTCCGGAAGGTTACAAGATTGCACACATCTGTTTTTTTATATATATATATATATATATATATATATATATATATATATATATATATATATGAATTTTTATGAGGTGAATAATGGTAGGCTATAATAAAGAGTGGAAATGACAGCATTAAAAACAAAAGAGCCAAAATTTCACCCTGAATAACGGTACGCACAGGGAGCTATCCACTCTCGTGGTGCTGATTTTTCGGGGCGACACCGCAGCTTATTATTCAACCACCTAAAATGTCTTTCAGTGATTATTTATTATTTTTTGATAATTATGATGTTTGGGTTTTACATAGAGCCTCAAGGTTTGACGAACTGAAGAGAACCCCTGAGTACTAATATGTCTCGATCGTATATGTAGAGTAAATTATCTTAACCATAATCCAAGCCTGTGTATTTTTTAGTAATGATAGTAAATGAGCTATTATCAAGACAAAAAACATCAATTGTGTATTTTTCCCAGAAATAATATTACTAATAGGCTACTGAAAAATCATTTGAAAATTGTATAGCTCCCCAGTGCTGTTTCAGCACCAATCAACAACTTTAAACACCACTTAAATGCATATCTTTCATGTAGAATAAACTGTAATAAACGTGCGGGTCTATATTTTTAATAAAACCTTTAATCCAAATCGGTTTGTTGTCCTGACAAATGGATCATGCTATCCGATAATAATTCAGTAATTCACGCCGACGTCTCTTTAAACGTGACGTTGTGTGACGTTAAAGCCATTCATCCAGCCTGCCGTGGATGATTTCGCTGGAGTGTGAATTGTAATGCTGCACTGTCAGTGTGTGTGGATTTGTGTGTGCGTATACAGCGGATATGGAGTGTGACTCATTTAAATGAATCAAGAGCGACATCGTGCGGTCGCCGTCGATCTGTAATTACTGTATAATCACATTAAATGCACTACAGCACAGATTCCCGTCCCTGGTCATTGAGACCCCGTCAAGCACATTTTAACATTTCTGCTGTTTCCAACATCCCTTATTAACAGCTAATTAACAGCCCATTCCAGAGTTAAAGATGATGTGCAAGAGCAAGAAAAATTCTACTCCATGGTAGGTTCCATGCCTACTCCTATATAGGAACAGGCATGGAACCTGTGCATTAGCACATTATATATTTAATTATCAACAACTGGAGCTCTGACCACCATTTCTTATTAGCACATATTACCATTTTATGACACATGATTAAAAGAGAGGAAATTTAGCATTGGCATAGACATAAAATAAAGTCACAGCTTACAGGCTTTTAGTTAGTTTTTTGTTTTATGAAGTATCTTTTCATTAATACTTATTTCAGAAGGGATTCTTTCAGTACAATAAATATTTTGTAAAGATCTCTGTTCTACTAGCCTACGCCTTTTATCGAAACATAAAACCTTTACCTTAAAGGTTATAATAGCATTTGATTCAGCTTTAAAATTAATATTGGACTGGTTTAAAAATGACTGCAATGGCTCTGATTAACTTTAAATGACCTGACTACAGAGAAATGTTTTCTTTGTTTGTTTTTCTATGTTATTAATACCCCACTCAATTATAATAATTAGACATCTTTATAATAAGCATAGACATCTTTTCAGTCACTTGCCTTTGAAATTCTATAATCAGGGTCACTTGAATAGCTCAGCTCACAATTTTGTTGTCCCAGATTTAATTAAGCACTGTGTTCTTCAGTTTTCTGCTGGAATGTTGGGGAAGAAGCAAGGGGAGGGGTATGAAAAATGAGTCAGGATGAGTCATGCCCATGGATTCAGCCCACATATGGGCCTAGGTTAAGGAATTTGTGCTGCAAATGTGATTGCTGACGTTGTGTGTTTTGAGACTAGCATATGTTAAACAGTGTTATATATTAATAAGGGCTCTTATATGAGGACTAGACTGAAGAGAGTAAAATATGACATATTAAGACTTGCAAAACTTTTTCCAAGTGTGTTTTAAGCAATATATTACACAGACTGTTTGATGCCATTTAGGAACATAAAATGTAAAATGTAAAACTACTTTTAAAAATCCAGTTATTGTAGTCATATTACACATATGAGTTGTTATTGCTTTATAATGCAGTGCAGAAAAGTATATAGGTTCAATCTAGCCTAAGAGTTTGTCTCTCTGGGAGAACCTCTAAAGGCTCAGTGTAGAGCTATAAAAGAACAGGTTTTCAAGTTTCAGAACAGGTTTCAAGTAGAGTCACTTACCCATCCGAAGAGCGCTTCAGAATCAGTCATTTATTTATTTAGTTTTACCCTTTTTGTGTGTGTGTGTGTGTGTGTGTGTGTGTGTGTGTGTGTTGTTGTTTTGTTTTTGTTTGTTGAGGGTTATGAGCTTGTGTATCATCTAGCAGTTTACGATACAATGTTCCTTTCAGGATAGAATTTTCTATCTGTAATTGTAAACTTTTTTAATCAATGGGGTATTCTTTTACATTTTTCATGTACCATTTTTTAAAATCCTTAACAATAATTGTGCTTATAATAATTGAATAATTAAAACTTATAATATTATAATATATAATATTATAATAATTTAATAATTGAAACTTTTTTAATCAGTGGGATATTCTTTTACATTTTTCATGTACCATTTTTTAAAATCCTTAACAATAATTGTGCTAATATCTATACTGTTATAACTTGAAGTGGCTTTCATGTGCCAAGATCATGTAAAGAAGTCATACCTGAGATCATTTCAATTGCCCATGAAGATTCCTCATTAGAAACAAGATCACAATACTTAGGAAAATTTCTAAATGACAGTCCTCAACATCACCTCCATGTGCACCTTTCCACAATTTGTTGCATATCTTGGTACTCAACTGGACTTAACTGGGATTGTAAATCATGAATCTACAAAAAACCTATTCCTGTAATATCCAAGTGTGTGCACTAGTGGCCAATAAATTACAAAATTATTTACGAATAATAGTTTTTAAATGGGGCGGCACAGTAGCATTGTGGTTAGTGCATCCCCCCTCACAGCAAGAAGGTCCTGGGTTTGAGTCCCAGGCTCGACAAAGGCATTTCTGTGTAGAGTTTGAATGTTTTCTCCATGCATCTGAAAATCGCAGCTTAGTAGTCCGGTTTCTTCCCACAGTCAAAAGACATGCACATTAGGCTAATCGGCTGTTCCAGTTTGCCCCTAGATGTGAGCAGCCAGTTACAATAAGCAGAAGTCACATGATTAGACTGATGGAGATGACCTGCATTCATTTAAAGTGTCACCTGATCTCATATGCATATACACGTACACTCTTGACGATTATTGGCATCCCTTGTAAGGAAGAGTAAAAAAAAAGGGTAGAAAGAAGCAGCTTAAGCTAACTCAAAAAATTAAAAACAAATCCCTCACCAAAAAAATATTTTCACCTAAACAAAAATTAATACATAAATAAATAAATGAAAAATGAAAATAAATAAATAAAAAGAAATAGGCATACACATTAAGCTATCTAAAGGAGGCCATCTGCCAAAAGTCAGAGAAGCAAGTCCATTTCACTTCCAGGTTGGAACACTACACATTGACAAAACATCCCAGAGGCAACAGCGCTATAAGATACTATACTATAATATACTTAGACAAGCCTACATTGAAGAAAACAAATTTTTGTATATACATTTTGTCATTGAAAGCTTTCACAAATAATTAAAAATGATTTGACCTGCAGGTTGTGCTAAAGGTAAGGAATTTTTAACAGGAGTGACTTCATGAGCCCTGCTGGTGGTACTGATGTGGTATACTGATGTCCTGCTTGATCAGTTATAGTTTAATTAAAATCAGGCTAAAGTGTAACACAGAGATGATAATGATTAATAATTTTAATATTTATACAGTTAATGCAATATATAGTACTTAAAAGGTATGTCAGTGTACTTATATTAGGATTGGACTAGTTTTTGCTTCCACTGGGGAGTTTTTCCACTACAGATTTGTATTTGCATTGTATATATGGTCTTTAACTCCCTAACAAACATTATATCTGACAAATGTAATTACTATGTGAAACTGACCTATGTGGAGAGAACAAAGATCCCAACAAGCTGCCCCAACACACATCACCAGGACTGAACTGTCAGCCACCCAAGACCTCTACACTCAGCGCTGTAGGAGCAATTTTGAGGGGGCTCTGAGTCCAAGAATTTCATTGCCTGCGGTGATGTTTCATTGTTACCTGTATATACCTGTAAATAAACTTGAAACTTTAAACTTGAGGTGCAAACCCAGAATGTACTTGCTGTGAGGTGACAGTGTTAACCACTGAGTCACTTTTTTTTTTTGCTCTACTGTATTAAATCTGCTATTGTCTCTGCATTTAACCCATCCAATGTGAGCATACACACACTTACACAGTGAAGGCTCACATGAACACATAAATGGCTGCCACACATTGGGGCACCAGGAGGGCAGTTGGGGATTAGGTCCCTTGCTTAAGGGCACTTCAGCCATGAATGTGGAGGAAGGGTAGGTTCAACTCACTCCCCCACCGCCACACACTGGAAATCAGAACATCAGGAATCAAACCAGAGACCTTTCGGTCCCAAAGTTGCCAGAAGCTTGAAGGCAAAGCAACCAATGAGTGCAGCTCATTTCTGGGAACTTCTGTGATAGTGTTGGGAAGAACATCCAGAAGAATATTTCATTCCCACCATTTAAGGATAGCCATGGGCTCCCGAGTGGCACATTGACAAGGTGCCTGACTATCAACACAGAGATCCCAAGTTCGAAGTTGCCACATCCATCCGTGACTGGGAATCCATGGGATCTAATTGGCCGAGCTTTCACGGGAGGGAGGGATGGCATACACTCACTTCCTTGTCACTCACAGCGATCACCAGCCAATCATGGGCGTCTGTAAGCTCATTCGTACAAGGGGGCAGATATGGCAGATAACGCTTTCCCTCCAAGTGTGTTAGATCGCCCCCAAATACGCATGCGCAGCAGTTCGAAAAGAGGCAGGTGGCTAGCATTGCATGTCATGGAGGGGGCATGTGCATGCTCACTCCCCTCACTTGTGGTCGTGTGGTAGAGAAGGCAATATCTGAAGGGTGGGAATTGGATAAGGGAAAAGCCTAAATTAAATAAATAAATAAATAAGTAAAAGAGAAGGCCATGAGTGTGTTCACCTGAAATATCTACAAAAGGTTGGTAAAGAAAAGAAAAATAACTAAATATAATGGTTATTGGCCATTTCTGTGTGGAGTTTGTATGTTCTTACTGTACTTGCATGGGTTTCCATTCGGTTCACTAGTTTCCTCCCACAGTCCAAAGATATGCACATTAGGCTAACTGGATGCTGCAAATTGCCCCTAGGTTGAGTGTGAATATGAATGGTTGTGGTCTGGCGAGCCGTTCAGGGTGTACTCCCTCCCTGCCAGATGACAATAGACAATGTAAGCCCAGTAGATTAAGTGGTTCAGCAAATGAGTGAGATGAGTGAGTGAGAGTATGATTTAATTTCAGAGTACACTGAGACATTAACTGTGTAAGTATCAATAAAAATGGGAAGAATTACCTGTTCTAAAACCTTTGATTGGTAGAATATTAATTCTATTAATATTAGTACTTTCCTACCAAAAGGGATAGCTTACATTAAAGAGCATCCCTAACTGATACTGTAGAGTTTAATGCTATATTTTCTACTAAAATAAATTCATCATTGCCTTTTCCTGTGCTGTCTGATCAACTAAAATGTGTTACCATTATATTACTGTCACAGCAAACACTAACCTAGGGGTATTACTGACTTAAAGTATTAAATCCCAGGGAACTTCTGCAGAACCAAAAATGCTGAATTGTTTAGACTTTAGTTTAGGTTTCTGCTTCACTACTAAGTCACTTTGGACAAAAGGCATTAGCATGAATATAAATGATTCATAACCTAATTTCCACCAATCGTCATTTTTTCAAGGGTCCCAAGGATAATGTGATCCATTTTCATATTCATGTCACTGTAACCAAAACTGTAGTGCACCCAAGGCCTCCGATTATGCCTGTCACAGTTAAAACTGTGGCTGATTGTAAATTTGTTATTTAGATTTATTTCGTAGCTGCAATTCTTTTTACAGCTTCATTTATTCCACCTTTATAAGAATAAGAGTGAAATAATACACATACTCCTATACATGCATTCATCAGCACTGAATAAATAACTAAACTATAAATCTGCAATGAATGACATTATAAATTTGTCAATAATAATAATAAAATAAATGTCAATATTAAATAATAACTAAATACTGAATACAAAATCAATCCATCAATCAACAGTATCATACAAATTACTCATTCATTCATTCATTTTCTGAACCGTTTAATCCTAATTAGGGTCGTGGGGAGGCTGGCACCCATCTCAGCCGACTCTGGGGGAGGGCAGAGTACACCCTGGACAGCTCGCCAGGCCATCGCAGGGCAGAAACACACTGATGGCAATGCAGCCTACTACTAACTACTACTACTACTATGCAGACAGTCGCTTTGCGACAATGTCTGTTTCCAATCTTCTACTGTACCGCAATTCTCCAATCTGCCCTCTGCTATGACAGTTTTGCCCAGTTGCCAAGGTTGTATTATATATATATATATATATATATATATATAATGCAAATGTAATATAGAATGTGAATGATATAAAAAAATAGAATGCAATGTACAGGCAATATAATGAGAATTTATTGCAGTGCGAAGTCAATAAAATGTCTGCGTGCAAAAAGTGACAGTGTCTGTGCAGTCAGTAAAGTGTATGTAAAGTCCGTAAAGTGGCAAAGTGTCTCTGTGCAACAATCAGTTGAGGTGGAAGTTTTTTGTTTGTGTGTGTGGGGAGAGTCTTCAGTGTCCAGGTACCATTGTTCTGGTTCAGGGCCCGAATGGCCTGCACACGCCGCCTCCCCTTGACTTTCCTGACTCCATTGTTCTATCCATGCGGTGAACCGAGAAAAACTCGGCCGGCTAGATGGCGTGGTCCGGCACCGCTGGGTTCAGCCATGTCTCGGTGAAGCAGAGGATGTTGCAGTCCCGAATGTCTCGCTGGAACTTGACCCTGGCCCTGAGGTCGTCAAGCTTATTCTCCAGAGACTGGACGTTGGCAAGCAGAATGCTGGGCAGAGGTGTGCGGTGTGCACGAGCTCTCAGCCTGTTCCTGACACCGGGGCCGCCGCTTCGGGTCCCGTCCTTTGTTCTCCCTCAGGATCTCCTTCGGCCAGCTCGGATGCGGAGTTAAAACGTCGAATTGTAAGTTCATTGTACACCAATAGAAATAAGAGTATCTCTATCATAACGAATGCACTCCACGCTGGAAGATATATGATTTAGGCTTATGTGGACAGTTCTTATTGAAGTGCGGCTTATTTTTTGACCTGCAGCCCTCGAGCTATCCCACGGATAAAGCGAAGATTGCATATGTGATAAATTCATTACGGGGCAAGACTGCAAAGTGGCCTACCGCACTTTGGGACAATGCTTCCCCAGTGCTTCTTCTTTTGATTTGTTTTCCTGGGAGTTAAGAAA
Source organism: Neosilurus hyrtlii (assembly GCA_028564935.1). NCBI lineage: Eukaryota > Metazoa > Chordata > Actinopteri > Siluriformes > Plotosidae > Neosilurus > Neosilurus hyrtlii. The sequence goes on along the minus strand of JAOUQZ010000041.1, from coordinate 21,563,973 downwards.
GGTGTTCGATCATCCCATTAAGGGTCAGGAGGCTATCCGGCAGCTACTTGCACTTACCCAGGGATCCCAGTCGGTGGCCTCTGATTCGATTGAGTTCCAAATCGTGGCCAATGTGTGCCGAATGAATGAAGGATGAATTAGCCTCCAGGAATGAGCTCTCCTCTCTTGAAGAACTAATCTCCCTAGCGATCAAGCTAGACAACCAGCTGAGGGAGAGAGACAGAGAGTAAAGGACTCAGCCCTGTAAGTTGGCTCTCCCCCCTGGTCCGTCCCCTGCCAGGGGGGTGCAAGCTCCTTCTCCCGGTCTTGACTCCATGATCTCTTTAGCCCCCCTGTGGCATTGGAGAAGCCCATGCAGCTAGGCAGGGCTTGACTGGATACCCAGGAGTGCCAGAGAAGAGCAACGAACAGATTGTATATTTACTGTGGGCTTCCTGGACACTTCATCGCCTCCTGCCCTTCCACGCTAAAAGAGAAGGATCATCACTGATGTAGAGCACAATGGTGAGCCAGGACCCCCCCAAGCACTCCCCCTCGCATGTCTTTTCCTGCTAGGCTCCTCTGGGGTCACAACACCGCCCCCATTCATGTGCTGATCAACTCTGGGGCTGACGATAACTTCATCCATGAAGGAGTGAGTAGAGAACTACAATTACCTCTTAAGCCTCTTGCCTCTCCTAAGAAGGTTTATGCTCTGGATGGCCACCTTATTTCCCTGGTTACCCACCAAAAAGCTCTTGTCACCCTCATCATCTCTGGGAATCACTGAGAGACCATTCAGGTATTTGTTATCTGTTCGCCCGTCTCCCCACTAGTTCTTGGATATCCCTGGCTCCAGATACATAACCCCGACTTAGACTGGAGGAATGCCGCTATCACCAGCTGGAGCCTTCACTGCCACTCATTAAGGACTCCCTAGCTACTGTACTCATATGACCTTCTTCCTCAATCCTTGGGGCTGGTTTTTTCTTTGTGAAGAAGGACTCTTCTTTGTATCCTTGCATCGATTTTAGAGGGCTCAACATAACACTTCCTCTCATCGATCCCTGTGAAAATATTTATCAAATTAGATCTACATAACGCTTACCATCTCATCCGCATCAGAGAGGGGGACGAATGGAAAACTGCCTTCAACACCCCGCTTGAATGATGTCCTGTGAGACACGCTCAATCGATTCATATTTGTTTACCTCGATGACATTCTCATCTTCTCATGCTCTCTCGAGGAACATCAGCAGCATGTTCGCCTGGTTCTCCAATGACTCCTAGAGAATCGTCTGTTTGTCAATCTTGAAAAATGCGAATTCCACTCCACCCCAGTCAGCTTCCTGGGATACATTATTGCCAAGGGGCAGCTCCAACCAGATCCCTTCAAGATCCAAGCCATCACTGACTGGCCCACCCCACCACGCGTAAGGAACTACAATGCTTCCTGGGCTTTCCCAATTTTTACCCCCGCTTCATCAGGGACTACAGCAAGGTAGAAAGCCCCCTCACATGTCTCACCTCCACCCATTCCCCTTTCCAGTGGACACCAGAGGCTTCCATCGCCTTCTCATGGCTCAAGTCTCTCTTCACCACGGCTCCCATCCTCAAACACCCAGACCCCGCCCTCCAGTTCATTGTGGAGCTGCATGCTTCCAATACGGGGGCCAGGGCAGTCCTTTCCCAATGCAACCTGGAGACCAATAAACTCCACCCATGTGCCTTCTTCTCCCGCTGTTTCTCCCCAGCTGAAAGGAACTATGATGTGGGAAACAGAGAGTTGCTGGCCATCGCCCCCCCCAGTTCCAAAGAACCAGACCCAATCAATCCCCCTTCCTTCGCCCCTGGTCCCACATCGCCTTAGACTTCATCATGGGTCTACCACCCTGCAAGAGTAATACTGTCATTATCACTATCATCAATCGTTTCTCCAAGTCTGTGCATTATGTGGCTCTTCCAAAACTGCCCTCTGCTCTCGAGATGGCTAATCTCCTTGTTCTCCACGTGTTTAAGCTACGGGGCATTCCTGGAGATATTGCCTCAGACAGAGGTCCCCAGTTCTTGTCCCTGGTGTGGAGAGAGTTTTGTAAGGGAGTGGGTGTGATGGCCAGCCTCTCCTCAGGGTACCATCCACAGACCAACGGTCAGACAGAGCGGGCCAATCAGGACCTGGAGACTGCCCTCCGTTGCATTGCTGCCCACCACCCTGCTTTGTGGAGTTCCCACCTCCCATAGATCGAGTATGCTCACAACTCCCTCAACAGTTTAGCCACAGGTATGTCCCCATTCATGGCATGTTATGGTTTTTGACCCCCTCTCTTTCCTGATCAAGAACAGGAGGTGGTGGTTCCATTTGTCAAGGAATACCTGAGATGGGTGCATGGTCCAAGCAGCTCTCACTCGATCTGCTGAGAGAAACAAGCGGCTGGCTGACCTTCATCACTCCCCCACTCCTGAGTACAAGCCAGAACAGATGGTGTGCCCCCCACATGGTCCTCCCGTGATCTCCTCCTCCAAACCAAATCACATAAGCTCACTCCATGTTTCATTGGACCTTTTCCCATTATTAAAGTTATCAACCCCACCTCTGTTAAATTAAAGCTCCCGGACTCCCTCAACATCCATCCCACCTTCCACGTGTCCCTCCTTAAGCGGGTGTCCTCCAGTGACCTTAGCCCTCCAGCCATATCCCCTCCACCCCACCCCCCACCCCCCCACATCATCGACGGCCACCCTGCCTTCACAGTATCCAAGATTCTGGACGTGAGGCCCCGAGGACGGGGTTTTCAATATCTAGTGGATTGGGGGGTTATGGTCCAGAGGAGTGATCCTGGATTTCATGAAAACTCATTCTGGATTGAGTGATTTTTATTTGGATCACCCGGATAAGCCTGGAAGAATGCCAGGAGGCATTCGTTGAGGGGTGAAGTACTGTGGTGATTGCATCACAATTGTGTTAGTTTTGCTTATGTTTTCTTTTGTGGAGTCTCTTCTTGTTTTTTCACAGGGATGGGGTGGCTCCTGGCAGCATGGGCTCCACCCGTACCTGCACACCTGTTCCGGCTTTCTGGCAATCACCACCGGCATTTAAGCACTGTGGGGCGGCTCCTCCGGCGCCAGAGTATTTTTGAAGCTTACGCATTGCCTCCTCGAGCTCCAGTGCTGCCGCCCCATCTCTGCTACGTGGACAGACCTTCTTCCAGGATTGCTCGTCCAGCGCTTCCGCCCCATCTCTGCTAAGCGGACACAGTCTCTTCTGGGATTGCTCGTCCAGCGCTTCTGCCCCATCAGATTCCTCCCTCACCTCCCGGATCCCTGTTTCCTCTGGTTTCCTCTGCTTCCCCTTTCGTACTCAATAAAAACGTTTAATTTTCATCTCGCCTCCGGGTGTGCTTTTGGGTACAAACTTTACATTCGGTTTCAAAACATAACGGCCGGTGGCATAGCGGTTAGGGTGTCGGGCTCACAATCGAGAGATCATGGGTTCGAATCGCCATTGGACCCCCACCATGCTAAGACCCCTGGGCACCTTAACCACAAGTGTGCCTCTGTTCAGCACGCAGTATAAATGGGAACCAGTAAAAATACTGGGAAAGTAACCTGCAATGGACTAGCATCCCATCCAGGAGGAGTTGAACTCCTAGTCGCTTCAACCTACAGAAACTGGGGATAAGCACTGGCCTGATGAGTCACTAGGCTCAGGTGTAAAAGCCCAATATTTTCTACCTTGCCTTATTATTATTATTATTACTAGTATATTTACTATTATGATTATAATTATTCAGTGCGGTTCATGTCATATGATACAAAACTGAAAGAACTGAAAGCTGTTATAGGCCACTTTGAATTATTATAATCTGACTAAAACATAGTGGTGGCCTGGTGGTAGGGTGCTGGATTACTGATTCAAATGTCAGGGGTTCGAGCCCCACTATCAACAGGATGTCACTGCTGTGCACTAACTGGGTCATCAAAGGTTGGCATTGCTGATTTTCGTCAAGAGTAGGCTGCATAGCCATTAGCGTGTTTCTGCCCTGCGATGGCCTGGCAAGCTGTCCAGAGTCGGCTGAGATGGGCACCAGCCTCCCTGCAACCCTAATTAGGATGTAGTTAAATTATAATTATAAATGCAGTTCAGAAAATGAATGAATGATAACTAAAACATTTCTGTTTGCTTCATCACTGTCCAACAGCAGGGCTTAAGTGTTATGTGGGAACAAACAAGCTTAGCTATCAAGAACAAAAGCCAATTTTTCCATAGCCTTATTGACTACAAAAGAGAAGGTGGACAAATATTTGTCAACCCTTTCTTTGTAAATTATACTAGGTATGCAAATATTTAGCATTAGCTAATGATAGTAATTCATAACTGTAGTGAGCCTATGAGCTTTTGTACTCTTGCTAGATGCAAAGCGCACGCCTGACGTCTTTAACTTTTCTCTAAGCCTGTCAGATATCCTTTTATGCATAAAGAGCACCACCATCATTACAATTCCCAAGAAAACTTCTGTCTTCTGCTAGAATGATTGCTGCCCCATTGAACTGGCCTCTGCTATCATTAAATGCTTTATTCGAGTAGATAAAATAAATAGATTTGGCCTTTTATACCTGCAACCATGGACTGTCTTCAAACAGATCTAGGCCCAGTGCCATTGCCATAATGACATACAATGTTTTCGCTAATTGAGAGAATGCTGTGGAGAGAAGGGCACATGTAAGAATGTTGTTTATTGATTAGTCGAACCAGCCAAAGTAATTACAACCCGCCAACGGGATGTGTGGCTAGAAGCCTGTGTAGTGGAGAGCAGAGCAGAGCAATGATATAATAACAACCTCTTACACTCCACACCTCCTGCCTTCTTATACACACACTCACATACACACACATACACTGAAATATAAAATGACAACCATATTATAGTCATTGAGCAGATCACTAATACGTCACAGGGCTAGCACAGAGGAAAAAGTTTCATTTCACACCTATGGGCAATTTAAAGTGGCCCGTTGACCTAATGTACATGTCCTTGGACTGTGGGAGGGAACCCACGCAAACACAGAAAGAACATGCACACTCCACACAGAAAGGTCCCAGCTGGCTGTGAGGATTACACCCATAACCCCTACCCATAACCCTTCAATAAAATAAACTAAAGAATTATAGATTTGTTATCAATGTTACAAATATTGAAAAGAAAGAAATAAAGAAAGATCTAAAAAAGAAAACCATTTAAATTATATACTACACTCTTTATTATGATTGCTTTACTATTATGATAACATTATTTTACATTTATGTAAAATTACATTTTTATTCCAGTGTCTTGTAAGTATTTTTTTTCAACAATTAAAAAAAAAATAGCTTTTATTTTAGGTTTAAATCATAATTTTGTATATAAAAAATTCATTAAAATCTAATGGAAGACAATGAAATGTGGATGCAAGTAAATGCACACCTGAAAATCTGAAGCAACTAATGCTTTAATGTAACTGATTTTTGACAAGACAGTGAATTGTTCTATTTCGACAGCAGCTTGAATTTTCAATGGTTGATTATTGTGCTGATTTTTAATTATAATCTAAAAAAAAGTCATATTTTACTGACATATACAATAATTAGTACAGTGTGCAATCAAAGTATCTGTGTTTTGTACTCTTTTGTTGAGGGGATTTTAAGACAATATGGTGATCTTCACCCTTCAAACCACTACATGTTTAGTTAATGAAAATGAGGTCTATGGTCACAGTTTTTTTATTCAACATCATACTGTGCCTATACCCTGATCAGTCCTAGCATTATAAACATTTTGACCACTAACAGGTGAAGTGAATAACATTGATTAGTATGGGAATGGCATGATCTGATTGGATCTCTATCTCTGGATTGAAAATAATTATTCTAAGTGGATAATGCTTGAATCAAAATGACACAGTTTTTCACAGGCAATCGAGGGGAAGAGTAAATAATAATAAAAATCTAATGTTGGTTTATTTTTCTCATATTTCCTTGTAGTTTATAATAAAATTTTGAATTAGTGTGTCAACACACCTTTACAGAGCCATTTTTCTCTTGTGTCTATGTAGTATGTACTATCTCTGAATGTGTATGCATAACACTCCAGAGCACTTATTTGCTTAACTCAAAGCTCAAAGCTCACCTGACCAGTCTCTGTTAAAATGAGTGGTGGGGCAAACACATGCATTCACTGATCTTTCACATGGCACCAACTGGCATGTATATAAAGTCAGATTCTTGTTGTATAATAGGGCCTAACATTAAGTTACATTACATTACCTTAATGACGTGTTTATGCTAATACTACTAATAACATTACTACTGCCATGGCATTAGTTACTATGTCATTAATGGAGAAGGGGCCAGTGGCATAGTGAGTAAGGTGCTGGGCTCCCTTGCTAAGACCTTCTAATCAGAACTTCTAATCAGATCCTGCATTGGACTTATTGGGAAGTTTCTGTCAATATAAATGTAATGACTATCGAAACATTACCTTACTTTAGTACAATTTTGTAAGCTCACAAATGTCTAGTAATAATAATATACAATATATAGCTCACGCCAAAGGTAATAACTTACTAGGGCTGAGCGGGCACTTGTGGAACGAGCGTGCACTCATGGACTGAGGACAGGCAGACACACACAATTTCCTGTGGAATGAAAATCGGTGTGTCAGAGTACCTTTCATGTTGCGAAAAATACACGAAATATAATAATTAAATGTAGGTTATGCACATCTTGTTTTAGTTTGCATTTCATTATGATTTTGCACGGTACTACCAAAACCTCTTTTAAAGAGGTGCCATTACACAGGTCTCGGCCATACTGATACCAATGGCACTCATTATGGTTTTGAAAAATAAAGAAATAAACTCTTAAATAAAATAAAATAAAATCTTGTTTTAGTATGCTTTTTTGATAGATGCCAGTGTAGAATATACTAAAACAAAAGGTAGTACACCTTAACTGATCCGACAGAAGACCTACTGTAGCACAATCTGCTAAAACTGTTAATGCTGGCTATGATAGAAAGGTGTCAGAACACAGTGCATTGCAACTTACAGGGCTGCATAATTGTTGAGCAGTCAGGTGGTGTTAATGTTATGGCTGATCTGTGTATGGTCTGGTGTCTCTTGCAGTTGTGGTTCATTTTAAATTTAAATAGTTTATCATAACAATTATTATTTTGAAGTTTTGGGGGTACATCGGTGTACTTGAGCAGCACTGTTGTCTCAAAGCAAGAAGGTTCATGGTTTGAATCTCAGGGCACTCCAATTACCCCTCACGGGCCAAACACAATCACATTAAGTCAACAGGCTACTGTAATCTACTCTAAATACTCTAATCTGACTCTAACACGATTACTATCGAGGAAAAACCTGGTTTGGGCATTTAAAAAGTACTTTCAGTATTTACTTAAGGGGGCACAGTGACAAGATTACATCTGAGCGGTGAAAACACAGAGATGTTGTTGAATGGCCCTGTTGCATATTGTCACTGTCTGGCAGAAACCTTATATCTCCAAATTTAGTCACTTGAATTTTTTTGCTAAATCAATGATGTTGGGCACTCTTAAAGTCTGTTTGTGTACTTTGAATGTTAAACCATCAAAAAACATTAAAAAGAGCCCAAGAAGAATCCTTCATATCTCTTCAAACTATTGCTAAATACTTGTATCTACCTACATTATCTGTCTTCTTTAAGAAAAAAATAAGGTGAATATGACATCGTTCACTTCTTCAGTCGTGCACACGCCTACACACTGCCAATAAACTGCCAATAAATTTGTAGACACACAGTTAATTAATTTTCAGAATATTAAGTATAACATTCTTGTGAATTCTTGCCTTTCACTTATGGAGTGATGTTGTGACACTGTTGTAGCTGTCAACTTTTTTATAGTTGAAACATTACAAACTTTAAGAACTAATATTTTTCTAGTAGTCATTTTGTGGATTATTAAGGCCATTCTTCTTTTATTCCTTGTTTTGTAGATCTGCCAATGTAAATATTCACAAATTAAAAAAAATGGAAATATCTTTTTTTTATTCCTGCCAGTTTCAACTTTTTTGTGCCCCCAGTTAACTGTTAAATGTTTAAATCAAAGTGCTAGTTTAAGAGTACAAGAAAGTGCAAAACAAAAATGCTGAGACACAAGGGGGAGCCAGCACCACAGCAGAGGGCCTGGCTGCAAGCCAGCTTTGCTACCTGTTGCATGTAAATGTAACTTGAAGACATCAAGTGGCATGAAGGCATGAAGGTAATTTCAATATTACTTTAAGTTGCTGTTCAGCATTCCTACAATTTCCTGAAGTTTCATGTGCCAAGGTAAACACACATACGCCTAGGAAAAATGCTAAAATTAACTGACATTAGTGTCAAGTCTCAAAAGTGAAGATGCATAAGTTTTTAAGCTCATGTGCATGAGTGGAACAAAGAAGTTGCTCACACAAAGTAAAAAAGTGCTTGTGCAAAGTAAAAAAAAAACACTTGCAAGACTGAGGGTTTGTGCATGCAGAGCAAAAAAATAAATAAAATAAGATCATGCAGGTTTTGAGACTAATTAAACACCATAAACAGTCTTTTGCCAGAGGCAATCCAAATGGCAGAAAATCCAGAAGATAGAAAGATGGCATAACACATGGCATAACGACACACATATGTAAGGACATGGTCCTGATTCATACCATTGAAAAGCCAGGGTTCAGGGAGTTAGTAAGCACCCTTGACCCAAGGTGTGCATATAACACATAGCCTCAAAGACATCACCAACACTGAGTTGCCAAATATAAAGAATGCCATACAATGTATTCCAAAAAAAGAAGAAAATAATCAAATGTGATGAAAACACAGTGTGGTTATTTCAAGCCATTCACTGAATTAATCATAAAAAATACCATATTGTGATATTCAGTGGTGTAAAAAGGTGTTTGCCCCCTTCCTGATTTGTTATGTTTTTGCATGTTTGTCACACTTACATGTTTCAGATTTTCAAACAAATGAACATGAACCGCCTTTTTAAGGTCATGCCACAGCATCTCAATAGGATTCAGGTCAGGACTTTGACCAGGCCACTCCAAAGTCTTCATT
>JAOUQZ010000041.1:21536255-21546752 GCA_028564935.1 Neosilurus hyrtlii | reverse complement strand
CTCAGAGTAGAACCGCTGCTCCTTCGCGTTGAGAGGAGCCAGTTGAGGTGGCTCAGGCATCTGATTAGAATGCCTCCTGAACGCCTTCTTGGTGTGGTGTTTCAGGCATGTCCTGGAGGGACTACGTCTCTTGGCTGGTCTGGAAACGCCTTGGCGTCACCCCGGAAGAGCTGCAGGAAGTGGCTGGGGAGAGGGACGTCTGGACCGCACTGCTTAGGCTGCTCCTTTCGCGACCCGACCCCGGAACAAGCAGAAGATGATGAATGGATTCCAGTATGATTAATACAATATACATGCAAGAAACAAATCTGGATTAGTACTCAGTTTACTTACTCGTTTACCTCAAGATTTTCCTCCAAGTAGGACTTTATTTCCGTTACATTAGCAGTTTAAATGTATACCTTACAGAGAGCAGAATTTATGCAAATGACTCTATTGACGCAAATCCTGTACTAATATGTCACGCCTGGCTACAGTTGTATGTGTGGAATAAAGAGCGGTGCTAATGGGATTTGTTTCTGTTCCGTTTTCTCTGTGAGAATCTTGTCGTTTCCTCAGGCCAGACCATGAATAGCTCTATTGATACCACTTGTTTCTTTCAGCACTTTTCAGTGGAATATTTGTTGTCATATCTGCACCCGAAAAGGCACTGCTGATAACTAAATCTTTGTTTGACGTCTCTAAGTTGCTTATGCATTCATTGCATTTAGCAAGTAAATTTGTCCATTTTGTGTCTTGGGACAAGGGAGATTCAGACATTTCCTGTGCCATTTAGTTTTAAAAACTGAATTTCGTTCTTCATAGGGAGGGCTTAACTATGTCTCTGAAATGTTACCCTACGGACCAAAAGATTCACAGCTTGCACAACTGAGATTGTAACAAGAGAATGACCTTGGTGTTTGGTGTAACTGTTTCTTAAGCTAATGGGAAAACAAGCATTTAAATGGTCTGATGCTACCCATGACTGCACACACACACGCCATACCATGCCATGTGAGCATTGTGAGGGGTGTAATGCAGTGCGATCATGATTAGTGCTTAATATTTTATATCTTTATCTGTACTCAGATGTAATTCTGTATGCCCTTAGCACTGTGCACCAGAAAACTAGGGGTTTGTGAATTCTGCCTACATCTTTTGAGTTCCAATTATTGGTTCCAGTTATTCAATTTGTATCAGCCTCCAGTATTTCCCCAAAATATTAAACTAATAACCTAATTTTTTGCATGACCTTGACCAGGCAATTACTGAAGATAAATGAATTCTATGGCTGGATTGAAAGGTTTTGTTGACCGTACAGGTTTTTTCATTCAAATCATATTTACCTTGATGTGACGCAGCTCTGAAATGTGCACATAGAAATCCCATCTTCTCAAATCAGGTTTCATACATTTTTCTGAAATGGTTCCTAGATCAGTTATCTACTCCTACTGGTGGCCATGCAACATGAGTGAGAACGTTTAGATGGGAATTCCTTTGGCTTTCTGCCTGCCTGCATGCATGCACTGAGCGCTTTCCTCCTCAACAGGACCCGCCGCACGGCAAAACAATGATTGAGGAGAGCTACAGCTGTGACAGCTGTTAGTGGAATGATGGGGAAGTTGGCGATTTACTGGATATTTGGGGAAAATAATCACATTGGAAGGAACCCTTCTGAAACCAAGTGGTGTTAGAAACAATTGTGAAAGAAATGACAAAGCACGGGCACAAATAAATGGATTATTATCCAGGTTGATGCTGTAGCCATCCACGACTGGCAAACCATGGGAGCTAACTGGCCAAGCTCTTACAGGAGGGAAGGCATATATATACATATAAAAACACCCCCTAAATCTATCACTTTGGACATGGGATTTAGGATTTTTACATGCTACAGAATACTTCTAGCAGACTGAACAAATTCCAAGCCTGACAAATAAACAAATTCAGCCTGTTCCACATTCATATGTCCCCAAATTATGTGCAGCAGTTTGACACCATGAAACTCACAAAAATCTTTGAGCAGACTAACTTACGAAGCCTGCCAATTATAGTGTACACAAAGTGAGGCCATAAAACCTGTGTATCATTTTGAGGGATGGTTTTGACTATCTAATGGCATGATTTAGATCTTGTTTTATTTAACTTGAAAATTTAGACTAGGTGTCCCAATTTGTGCTTCCATTAGCAAAGCTATATACACAGATTTAGGCACTCTGTGGTTCCTTAAACATATCTCTATTGATAAGTGACTAAAACTGGTGTTATAATAGTTTAAGGGCTTTCACTGCCTTTGACTAGTTAATTCCATTTTCATGTTCATTTGTATCACTTGTCTTGTTAGCTTAATTAACCGTTTAACAGATTCGTGTTTCTTGCTCCCTGTAATGGTTGGTGTCTGCCTGCATACCTGAGTTGGCTTGTTTTTTCTGTGCAAGACAAGCCTCTATTTTTTGAATTTCAGTTTTGTTATTAATTAAAAGTCTGTTTTTTATTGGCGATGAGGCAGCCACTTTGGGTTTTCTCTGGTGGCACAGAGACGGGACAACCATCCAAATCATGTTCCATGCCTATGGCGCTCCACTCATGAGCACCACAGTTAGTAATGGATTTCTCGCAGTACATCCTACGGGCTTCTATAAATCCTTATTTAAACTTTAGTCCATCAATGATTGGAGCATAATGCTTTAAATTTGTCCAGCCAGTGTTTATTTTTATTGTATCTGTTTAAGATCTCGGGATTGTTTATTATAATCAATGTGAAGCCACGTTAATTGATTCTTTTTTTCTTCTTTTTAGGCGGCGTGACGTTTTTTGTGGCCTTATATGACTATGAAGCCAGGACATCCGAGGATCTCTCATTCAAAAAAGGCGATCGATTTCAGATCATAAACAACACGTGAGTGCATAGATGTTTTATCTTTGACTAGGGTTGCATTGATATATACATATACATGTACATGATATATACATACACACACACACACACACACACACACAGTCTCGTTTCCATGACTTGTGGGGACAATACATAGACTTGCATTCATTTCCTGGAGAAATTTCCGTAAACACTAGAAATTTCCCTAACGCTAAACATAACCACTACTTGCCTTACTGTCACCTTACCCCAACCATACCCTAATCTTAAAACATCCTCAGCTTAAAATGTAATGATTACGTAGTGGGGACTCCTGATTTGTCCCCACAAGGAAGCGAAGTCCCCATAACTTGACTGTGTAAACAAATTCATGTCCCCACACTGTAATGAATAGCTAGACCACACACACACACACACACATACATATACGGTCCGATCTGGCAAAATGAGTCTGAATGACCAAAAATTTAAAAATTAGTTAGTGGCAGGGGAGACTGTACGCTTTACAATGATACCAAGGTTGTTGAAATTCTTAATATATCTTAAAAATTGATGAAGTTATGAACATTTCAAGTTTGTTGGATTATGCTGATCATTCTGAAGAAGGACAGCGACAAATGCATGTAAAGTTTTAGGACTGTTCTTATAAAGTATCCTTCAAATGTCCTTAGCAACCAATCGCTTATCTTATGACCTTAAACTAGGCAGATCATTTGATTACATCATTTCCAATAATTTAAAGAGAAGAGGGAGTAAAGATGTTCAAATTCAACTTTAAATTCAGTTTATTAAACTTCAGTTATCTGTACCAGTTCACAGGAACAGAAAGTACATCATGAAGTAATGGTACTTCAGACAAGCATCGCTTTTACCACCAAACAAACTTTCATCACTGTCAGCATTTTCTGAATCTGAGGAAGACAGTGGGTCATCAGAACCAAAGTCATTGTTCACAAAATCGGTTCATTCCGGTTGATCAGTTGCTGAACGCAAGTCGCACAGATCCTTGTTAGTGTGGCTAACGAGTTCAGTGCTCCTGCAACTTGACAGTGTTTCTACAGAGAGCCATTGTACCGATTAGCCATTAAATAAACCTCTACATACCGTACAGTTATTTCACTTATAGTAGATGCAAAATTTAGTTGTAAATGATGCAAAATTTCACACTTTTTATGGAGGATTCGATAATCGACATGAGTAACCTAGATGTGGGCATTACTGCTTATTAAACACCTTCCCTTCCTCCACCTTCATGGCTGAAGTGCCCTTGAGCAAGGCACCTAGTCCCCAACTGCTCTCCGGGCACCGCAATGTGTGGCAGCCCACTGCTCTGAATGTGTGTGCTCACTGTTTACGTGTGTGTGTGCTCACTTTGGATGGGTTAAATACAAAAGCTAAATTTCACTTGCGGAATTAATACAGTTTATTAAAATTTTAAAAAGATTTTTGGACTAATGCTTGTCATTAACGAACTTTCTGTTCAGTCAGCCATCCTGTGTGGTTCTTAACAGCCTGATAGATGGATCCACTTTGCTGATCATAGCGATTTAAATGCCTTTAAATTTTAATACACGTGTTTCACTATATTTTTTTTCTTACTGCTGATATCTTGGCTTGTTAATATTGCAGGGCCATCTGTGAATGTATATTGATGTTGTTTATGTGCTGGATCACTTCCACAGAGAGGGAGACTGGTGGGAGGCTCGGTCCATCAATACCGGCAAGAAGGGCTACATTCCCAGCAATTATGTGGCCCCTGCAGACTCTATCCAAGCTGAAGAGTATGTTACTCCTGTCCTCCTTCTGACATGTCATGAGCTGCCACTTCTACCCTACATGTTATTAAGAGTGTGTGACCGGCATCACACTACAGCAGCCAAGTACTCGCAAAACGCCCAGGAGAGCACACATGACCAGATAATAAAAGGGCTTATCTCTCCTTCTATCACACCACTCTCTTGTTAAGCTTTTCTACTGGATGCATTAATACACTCTGATACTCTGCTGTCCTCCCACTAAACAGTAAAGGAGGAGGAGAGAACTTGTGGTTGTAGCCTTCAGCTCGTTCCACGTGCTTTAGCGCACAACACTGACGAGATGTGGTAATAAACTAGTTCAACAGACAGCTGCTATTTTTCTTATTTCTAGAAGTTGACTGTAAACTGCATCTATTTTTCTCACAGCTATATAAATATTTAAGTGCCAGCTGATTCTGTATTGACCCAGTGGTGGACACTATATCACACTATAAGGCACAGCTCTTTGGAGGGGTGATGGTACAAGTCTAAATTAAATCATTAGTGATTGATACAAGATTATCTGTCAGTAAATGTTCACTTAATTCATTAAACAGTTTATTTAATTGACAGTATTTATCATGCATAGATGAATACTGCGATTCTTTTATTATTTACTTTCATGTGACATCCTCCCTTCTGTGTGACCACTCTGCACTCTGATAATATTTTGTATGATTTATAATTATGCACCAGAGGCAAAGTAGATGTTGCTGAATTGAGGGGACTATTTGATACTGTGACATCCACTGAGCCTGAGGTGTAAAATTGTTTTAGTATATACTACACGGGAACAGGGGCGGCATGGGGGTGTAGAGGTTAACACATTCGCCTCACAGCACGAAGGTTCCTGCTTGATTCCCAGGTTCCAGTGTTTCTGTGTGGAGTTTACATTTTTTACTGTGCTTGCGTGGGTTTTCTCTGGGTACTTTGGTTTCCTTCTACAGTCCAAAGAATCAAGAGTTTTATTTGTCATACCCACAGTTATACACTTACAACCTGCAGTGAAATGTTATTCTGAATCACTTCTCTGACTGTGCATATATAACAAAAAGTAGGAAGGAAAGAAAGCTAAAGTTACCAGAAATACACACAAGTATTCTAAAAGTATATACAAATAAAATATACAACACATAAATCTAATCAGTAAGCAATAGATAATTAACAAACAGTAACAAATGAGACAGCTGACAAACAAGCATGCATATTAGGCGCTTTGGCTCTTCTAAATTGAATGTAGTGTGAGTGTGTTTGTTGCCCTGCGATGGTCTGGCAAGCAGTTCAGGGTGTACACCAGTTTCTCCCATAGTCAGCTGAGATAGACTCCAGCCTCCCCATGACCCTAAGAGGGTCGCTTTTTAAATCATGTTGAATGCAAGTGAGCTTGAGTGCATACACGCAACTCTCATTAAGAGTTTAACTATAAACTATATGAGAATAATAAAAAGTAAACTTAAATGAGTTTCATGTAGGTTTATAGTTTATATATGAACCTTACAGTGTGAAGTAATGACACCACTTGCTCTAGGAATCTAACTCACCGTGAGTGGCCGTTGTTTTGGTCCAACTGTTATTCCCTCAGTATAATGATTTTGAAACTAGAGAGAACAGACCAATCATTTTATGCCATTCCTGTGTAGTGCATACGGGCTGTTTCATGGTCAGGGTTGTCTTTTTAAAATTATACAAGGGACCCCTTTAAGTAGATACTTGCATACTTTATGACTGTTTATTGTTGTATAGAGGAAGAGTTGTCCCAGCTACACAAGCGAAATCTTTACTCAATTCCGATGAATAGTGTTATCAGAGGAAAATGTTGCTCAAATTTTGACCAAGTGCAGAATTCAATTCTCTCCACTGTAATAAAAATAGTAGCTTTTACCTGATAAAATTCTGAATTGAAAAATCACTTTTACTTTAGGAGGAATATTTTCATGTAATCTAGAAAGATGTTCTCCTGCTTGTCAACTCTATTTATAATCTAAGTGGCTTTGCCCAGGGTCCTTTGTCTGTCAAAAATGTCTTCTCTGGAAAGTAGACTACATGTGGAGGACAGCAGCATAGTACTGTATAGCTTGCTGAAAAATGTAATTGGATTGAATGTGAAAAACTTTCTGTACAGAGTTCCACATCAGCTTGATAAGCATGTCCATCAAAAAGTGTCTTCTCCGGAAAACTACAGTGAACTACAGTCACTGATGCTGTTACTGCAGTTAATAATAAATTGAAATAATGTTGCATGAACCCTGCTCAGAAAATGTATTTAGTGAGCTTTTATTCGTAATTCTGCAATTTAGTTTTTGTATGCCTTATTCTGATACACTACAAGCAGATGTACTTATTCTAGAGACCCTGTACCTGTAATACTTTCACCCAGTGTAATTTAGACACCATTAGACCTGTAACACTGATACTTCACACAAAATATTCTAGTCTCATAAGGTGTTGACTGGTAACAAGAAACCACAAAAACTAGGAGTTTTGTTTTTGAGCTCCTGTGAACCCAAAAAGTAAACCCTGATTGTGAAACAACATATATACTAATAAATGATTTGAAACTTGGCAAAAGATGAATAATGAACATTGCTTGAAATAAACAATTTTATGAGCTGTAACTTTTCCCTTGCAATTGTGTATTTCACTGTTGTTTAAGCTCCCAAGAGTTCAACATTGCAGTCTATAATAGTAGGTTCATTTTTTTTTACTTTATTTATTGAATTTATTTATTTTTTTAAACAGATGGTACTTTGGGAAAATGGGCCGCAAAGATGCTGAGCGACTGTTACTGGTTCCCGGAAATCAGCGAGGGACGTTCTTGGTCAGAGAGAGCGAGACAACAAAAGGTGAGGCTTCAGTTTTTTAACTCTGGAATATGACTCCATTAGCGTACAGTAGCATTATGGGCTGTGCTGTGTAAATATTGTGTGTTTTATATTTTTTCTCTCTGACAGGAGCCTACTCTCTCTCCATACGTGACTGGGATGACATGAAGGGTGACAATGTGAAGCACTACAAAATCCGCAAGCTTGATAATGGTGGCTACTACATCACCACAAGAGCCCAGTTTGAGACACTGCAGAAACTGGTCAAACACTACACAGGTGAGACATCACCACACAACAACTTGTTTTTTTAGTCTTTTGCTTCTTTGCAGGTCCATTCATTAAGAACAGCGTTTGTAAGAGTTGTTTAACGTAACACAGTTAACTTGGTCCTGCTGTGGTGTGATTAAAAGATGATTGCTGAAGAGTGTCGGGTCGTATTGGGGTAGAGCTTTGATTTTGATTAATTTTCAGTTGTCAGAAAGCTGGTTAGGCATTTATTCATGTTGCATTCTTAATTAGGATTTAGGAAACAGTTTGTAGTCAGGATATAATGTACGGTCTGAAAGTTTAAGATGACTAATGAGTGTATTTCTGTTTGTGTTTGTTTTGTAATTTACCAAAAAGGGTTCACTAGAAGTGATATGATCAGCAGTAAATGGGAAAAAAAGTGGGATCTTAAAAATGTTTGCATCGATTACAAAATTTTCAGTATTTGTCCAATTCCAATTTTGATTTAATGATAGAATGCACTCCACCGGACCCAGTCTCCAGAATTTTGTGTAAAGCCTGATGAGCAGTGTTTATTGGGGGGCCACTGTGACCTAATGCTTACAGAAGCAGGCTTGGGGACCGAAGGGTCACTGGTTCGATTCTTGAAACTAACCAGAACCAGCAGCAAAATTGTGTGTGTGTGTGTGTGTGTGTGTGTTGGGGTGTGAGCAGCACCAAAATTCTCCAAATTCTCCAAATTTCACGGCAAAAGAGCAAGGCACCTAAACCCCAACTGTCCTCCAGGCGCTACATTGTGGCCGCCCACTGCTCCGTGTGTGTGTGTGTGTGTGTGTGTGTGTGTGTGTGTGCTCAATTCTGACAGCCAAATTTTCCTTGTGCTATAATATAAAAAAATACACTAGTTTTGCACAAAATATAAACATGGGTCATAAATTATTGAAATTATATAAAATAATTTAGTTAAATAGGCAAAGGTAATTTTCTCTTCTCTTGATAGCACTTACAGAGCATCTTGCTTGATCAAATCATCTGAAAAATCACCATGTGAGCCTATTGACCTTTTTGTTATATTGCTGCTTGATGTGTGTGTGTGTGTGTGTGTGTGTGTGTGTGTGTGTGTGTGTGTGTGTGTGTGTGTTTAGAACATGCAGATGGACTCTGCTACAGGCTCACTACAGTCTGTCCGACTGTGAAACCCCAGACTCAGGGCCTGGCTAAAGATGCCTGGGAGATCCCACGTGAATCACTTCGCCTGGAAGTCAAACTTGGCCAAGGCTGCTTCGGAGAAGTGTGGATGGGTAAGGGTTACTCCCATACAGTTCTTTACCATCCTGTATAGTGAAACAGACATTAAACAGTTCTGTTTTTGAGTGCGTAATGAGCACTCCTGCTTCAACATCTCCATTCGTGTTTAAGAACAAAAGTTTTGCACATCTTGTGGTGTTGAGAACTTGAATGAAGGGCTGAGGGTGGCTGACCTCATGAATATTAATCAAGCTCATTGTTTTATTCATTCCTTCATGCAGTTGAGACCAGTGCCAGCTCTCATTAATATTTAAATGACTTGCTATTGGGATTTTGCACCCAGCATGGAAAAACTACCAGTCGTTCTATAATGCCAAAGATGTTGACTGGATAAAATGTGTATATATGTATGTGTATTTTGTATTTTTAAGTGTATTGTGTGCCATCAGACCTGGCTATTAACATAGCACTTGATGTTAGGTGCCAAAACATTTGTGGTGTATTCAGAAAACCTCTTTGCAATTTAGGATTAAGCTAACTGTTACCACACTTGCTTTTAGATGAAAAGAAAGATTGCAAGCTGGACGGCCACCTATTCTACATTCGAAAAAAGAACCCACAGGCCTTTTAACATCACTTCACAGGCCACATTTGGCCCTGCTGTGAACTTTGAACATCACTGGTCTATTTCGAATGACCCTCGATAATCCACACTAACACAACAGCCTCGCACTGTGCATTTAAACTACGCGTCCCGAGCTTAGCACTCTTTTATAATGAGTTGTTTTAGGCTCCGTGTGGTTGACTCTGGAGTATTGTGATTTAGTGAACACATCTTATATCTTGCATTGCCTCTCTCAATGCCTTCCAGGGAACAAGTCTTGGCATACCACATGATTACACAATCTTAGGAATTTTTCTCTCCAACTTGAGCAGAACTGTCAGGTTCAAACCTGCTTTTGACTTTCAGTAGAAATTCATACATGCCATAAAGTATACTCATACACATGGAGCAGTACCACAGTAGCACCTATCCAAAAACTGATTTTAAATTACCATCTTGACCTCTGAGGAGTCTGTCTTTTATAGTGCAACGGTTCCGTTCCTGTTATTCAAGCCTTCAGGCAATGTTTTTCCCTTCTCTTTGTCCCCCGCCCTCTGCCCCCCACATTTAGTAGATAATATAAGGGTTCCTATTACTGGGTTTAAATCTTTCAGGAACTGAGACCTGATAAACAGCTGGAAAAAGTATATTAATTTTTCATGTAAATTTATATACACACTGCTCAGCCAACAAAAATGTACGCACTCTAATAGTTGCTGAAATATACAACTGGGTGTCATCAGCATAACAATGAGCTAATACCAAAGCTAATACCATGTTCTCGAATAATATTACTCAACGGGAGCATGTATAGGGAAAAAAGGAGCGGGCCTAAGACAGAACCTTGTGGAACTCCAAACTTAACATTAAAACGTATAGAGGAATCACCATTTACATCTACAAACTGATAACGGTCAGTTAAATAAGATTTAAACCAGG
>JAOUQZ010000041.1:21519362-21531761 GCA_028564935.1 Neosilurus hyrtlii | reverse complement strand
TGTCGGGATGAAACTGTAGTACTGTTATTTTTTCCCCCACATACAATATATTTAGCTCTACTTCGACGTATCGAGCAATTTTCTACGGAAAATTGACTCAAGATCTTATATATATATTTATCTACATGCACTAACGCTGGAACAAAGTTCAAATTCACTTTAATTTTTGTAAACTGAATTGTTCAGTTCGGCGTTCACAAAAATATGACCACGTTCAGTGAACTGTGTGTGTATGTTTTGTTTAAAGAAATGACATTCACGGTCTTGCAATTGTTGTAGTGGTAAAACCTGAAACAAAAAATTATGTATTTAATCAGTTTGTGAATTTTTTCATATATTTGAACAAAAAATTTAGTGATTGCATAAATGTGTGCAATTAATGTCACACAGTCTCCATATAAATGCACATGTTACTCCAGGAGGGGTTACTTGTGCAATCTTAAACCCCCTAGTTTAGAATTATGGACTAGGTTTGTATAGACAAAAGGTCATGGAGGTCAAGGTTTAATCTGTACATACAAAGGGTTTGATGTGTGTGAAAATCCCGCCAACTGAACATTGTATACATTTATTTGAAAGAAAAGAAAAACTTTGTGTGTTTGTGTTTTTATGAGAGAGAAGGCAGCAATTTAAATATTTTGTAAGGGAAAGCCAGGCTTTAGGGAATCTCAGTATAACTAGAAATTGATGTGTGTAGCTGAAGGAAAGGGCTCCCAGAGTCAGCTCATTTTCTGTCACTGCATCCTCAAATGCCCCCTGCTGGAAGATCTTCTAGACTGATTAGAGCTTTGATTTGCTGTCTGGCTCTGTTGCTTCCTACAGCCTGTATTAAACCTGTTCAGTAACATTTTACTCTGGGACTGCCTGTGGCTCGGTTTTTTAACCTTTCATATCATGCACTGATCAGCCTTTTAGCAGTTTAATCTACTCTGTAGTAAGATTCACTGGTCATTTTATTCTGGAAAATACTGTGGAATTTCTTCTGATTGGTTGTGCTGCCTTCTAAACAGTAGTTGGATTATTGGTGAAAAAAGATTTGAGAATCCTTGGATTAAGGCGGTGCATTTAGAAGTGATTTATCGGAGACAGACAGACGAACTTGGTAAGACAGGATCAGGTGTGCTGTCTGATTACAGAACAACTCATTGCTGAACTCCCGACTCTCAGTCAACTGGCTTCCCTGTGGATGGGTAAAGCGACCCTCTTATTAAACCATGGGCTATACTTTAGGGATATATTAATTTCTTAACATAATTAGCTGTTTTGTTGCGTGCTGGTTTGTAATCACTGTAGCATTATTTAAATAAATAATGTGTTTGTCCATGCCATCATGTGTTTCTGGCTACTGTCTATATATTAATTATAATGTAATAGTGTGCAAAGCCTATTACATTGTGTTGTATAACAATCAGCTCATGCATAATTAGTATATACTGCTCATAATCCTGAGTGTATAATGTTTGAATCAATATACACTCACAGTTTGGCATTTGGAGCAGGCGGTGTTGTCACTGTCATGCTTAAGAATGGAAAAATAAATTGCAAATATTTGTTCAAGAAACAGTTTTCTCATTTAACGTTTGGTAAATACTACATTTTGAGTGTTTTTAATAAAACACTTTTACAAAGCATGATTTAGTTGAGCTTGCATGCAGTATGTACTAAAAGTGCACAGCTGCATTAATCACAGTTAAAATATGTAAAAATTCAACTATAAAAGTTTTGTTTGTTTGTGTTTCTTTGTTTCTAGCACAGAGAAGCTGCATGCGCACAGAGATCATGTATATATATTTTGATTTAAACAAATGTAAGAAATATCCATAAAACGCCTGGTTTAGTTACTCCTTTGCTTATATGTGACCCAGTCTGGCAGAAAGAGTTACAGTGACCAAAAATTTAAAATTGAGTTATCCATACCATTTAAAAGAGGAGACTCTAAGCTTTTAAATGGTATGGCTAACTCAATTTTGAATTTTTGGTCACTGTGACTCATTTTGCCAGACTGGGTCACATATTTCCATGTAGAACATACTATAACAAATATTCATGTGAGGTGCATGTCGCTGAATTTAATAGTTTTCTTGGCATTTCTTCATGTGGAATATTTAGTGAAATCCAACTCGCCTGTATAATTGTTCATTATTCTGATTAGTTACATATTTTTTGTATATTGAAGAATTTAGAAAATGTAAAAGTATTAATTGAAGATTGCTTTTGAAACTTTTAAGACTTGTCATATTCCTTTTAGATGCACTCAGAGTTGAAAACACATTTTGAAGCTAACTCTGTTCCACTAGGAGCCAAGTTTCCCATTAAATGGACAGCACCAGAGGCAGCTCTCTATGGCCGCTTCACCATCAAATCTGACGTCTGGTCTTTCGGTATACTGCTGACTGAACTTGTCACTAAGGGCAGAGTGCCATACCCAGGTGAGATATCGCACAGTAACTCATATACAGTTGATTCTGGTTCTGCAGAATGCTTAGTAAAACTCAGAGGTTATATTTATTAAACCACACACAATGTCTTTGAAACTTGTATTTGAAGCCATCACACCAAATATTGTCTTTCTGTTATTATTACTGTTTACGATATCGTTTTTGATAGTGTAGAAAGTGTTACGTATTCTTATTTATTGCCATCTGTGCTGACCAGGCCCGAAGCCCTCCTGCTGCTTTCACCACACCCTTCTAGCTACTTCAGTAACTGGGTTACTCATGCTTTCCTCTTTGCTCCAAGTGTCTCTCTTTTAGTTTTATTTATTTATTTACTCAGTCAGTGTGTATCCATGAGATGTCATCTCTCCCTCCCAGCGAGCTCATTTTGCCCTCTTGGACTGGCTATGGTTAGCTGTGGCATCATGGGGTTTGAACCAGATTTATTTATTTATGCGCCAGCCGAAGGTGGCACCAGACAGCACGATAAAAAATCACTACTACAACTCTGTGCTATAAAGTCAGTATGAGCATATTGTGAATGGTATTAGGTGATGACAGGAAAGTCTTTGAGTGTGTTGCCATTAACTACTTCCTGATTTAATCAAAGGATTTGGTTCTAGCCAAAACAGTCTGAAACTTGAAACCTGACTGAAATGTAATTTTCAATAGTACAATAGTTGTGAAACTTAACCAGCTTATTAACCAAATTTTCACTAGCATTTACTTTTATATTCTCTTATTTAAAATGCTAGGAAATGCAAATTAGATAAGAATAAAATCGTAATTTTTTTCAATTTAGTTCCATTTATATTTTCATGTGCAAATTTAGAGTTTGCAGAAAAAATAGGCCAGATCAAGCTCTGACTACAATCCATCATCTTTCTGGGTCTGGACGTTACTTCTGCGCTCATTAGTTCAGTATCATTAGAGCTCATACATAATCAATGAACTTCTTGTTCATGTCTTGAATCCTTGGGTGTTCATGTACTCAGTATTGCACACTGAAGGATTTTAAAGTTCCACATTAGACAGCTGATGGTGGACTAAGCTCAGCATTAGTGTTACACATCAGTAATGTAGGGCTGCATGCGTCAGATGTAAGACTGCTGCCTTAGTCAAGAGATGAAAGCTCTCAGGACTGAGACTGAAACACACCATAATGATCAATTAAACTAGTGCAAAGCTCTCATTAGGAGGTCTTGAGTAGACATTTAGACAGCACATGTGAAACACATTAAGTTGTGTGTGGCAGTGAGTGGCTCAATAAACATCCATTTAGGGTAAATTGAGTCAACTAAAAGGTAGATGATGCTATTATTATTATTATTATTATTATTTACTGTATTGATCCCACAAGGGAAATTATAGCCTCTGCTTTTAACCTATCCAAAGTGAGCACACACGTAAACAGTGAGCATACACAGGAGCACTGAGAGGGGGGTTGGTGCCTTGCTCAGGGGCACTTCAGCTATAAAGGTAGAGGAATGGAAGATGCAGCTCACCTCCCATACCCCACCCTACATTTTTCCTGCTGATTCACGAATTGAACCAGCGATATTTAGGTCCCAAACCTGCTTCTCTAACATTAGGCCATGACTGGCCCCGCTATGTAGTCCGCTTAGTAGAAAAGGTAATGTGTTAAACAAACTAAGTAATAATTGACCATTTATCACTCAACCCTTGGTACAGGTTTTGAAAAATGTCTCGTAGTTTAACCTTTAATAATGCATATACTACACTGTATGTCCAAATATAAGTGAATACCTGACCATCATGGCATAAATAATTGTTGGACATTGCATTCATAGTCTTTGCATATTAATATTTACTTGTTCTGCTCTGCTTTCCTGCTGCACGAGACTGATGCTGAGAAAATCATGATTGGGGGGTGTAGATGGGTTATTGGGGTGATCGCAAATAAGGGGATATTTTTTTTTTTTTTTTTTGAGGGGTTTAATTGTGTGTGTGTGTGTGTGAGAGATTAGTGTGGTGGGTTACTATTAAGCTCATCAACCACATGCACATTCACTGACTATGGTTTGTGTCTACACCCATGCTGATCATTTTTGTACATGTTTTGTATAGGCATGGTGAACAGGGAGGTTCTGGAGCAGGTTGAGAGGGGATACAGGATGCCATGTCCTCAAGGCTGTCCTGAGTCACTGCATGAGATGATGCGTCTGTGCTGGAAGAAAGACCCTGACGAGCGACCCACTTTCGAGTACATCCAGTCCTTCCTGGAGGACTACTTCACTGCCACTGAGCCGCAGTACCAGCCTGGAGACAACCTGTAGAGACGTCTGCCTGGTCCCAAACCAGCTTGCTGCTTCCTCGCCTAAACCATCCATGCACACTTCTTATTCCTCTGACTCCTCTCTTTTTATTTTTGTTGTATTGGCAGCGGTGTACAAGGCACCATCTAACACCTTTTTGAATTTCGTTAACCTGTGTTGAGTTCAGGATAAGTGTTAAGTGAAAATTTAGTAGGGAAGCAAGCAGTGTCAGTTTGGACCAGCAAGGGATTTGTAGAGAAAGTAAAGACCGTAGCGCTGATCGCATAAATGTCTCTTTTTGTTTTTATTTTTTCTTTTATTGTTTTAGTTTTCATACAAACAACATTTCTGTATGTTTTAAGATCAAAAACTGATTTCTTTGTGGTGTTGTCATTGAATTTTTTTCTTTACATTTCACTTTCCCTCCCTGTCTTTTTATTTTCAATAATTTTAATAGTTTGTTTTTAAAAAAGTGACCAATAACTGTGGTTGAAAATGACGGTATTGCTTAAGACTGTTGCTGATGCTGTGAGAAAGAGTGAGAGAGAGAGTGTCGTTATGAATGTATACTTAAATCGTAAGTAGTGAGAGCATGTGATAAACGGGGAGAAGAGTTTGGCTTTGTAAGTTAAAATAGAGGGGAAAGTGAATGGTGAGATTTATTATTATTATTATTCTTTTTTTACACAATGAAAATAATAATGACATGATTTAAAAAGTAATAAGCTGGTATGACTTGATCCATCATGATTAATAATACATATTTGTGAACTTCTCTTTCGCACCAGCCAAAAACTATTTTAATAGTGCACTAACCATACACTAAGATAATGCTCCACTACTCATTTCTTCCTGGTGCCAATTCTGGAAACGAATGTTTATACGTGATATTTGTACTACATTTTTCATTGTTGAATGCAGTCTGTAAGATCTATTGGTATGATAAGTGTGAATCACGTGCTCCGAACATGGATTAAAAAGTAAAACACTACAACTGAGCCCAATGCTAAACACTTAAAATCTACCCAAATGTTTCATCACTGTTGGTGACGTGAGGACTTTTTGGTCACTGCAAATGAGTCCACAGATCATCCTCTGTCTGCATGGGTGTAATCTCTTTCAGAATCCACAGGGAACGAGCCTCACTGAGTACTTTATTGAGCATGAAAATTATGCCACAACCTTCACACTCTAATTCGCAACTCAGTGGAACACTTAGGAGGGCTTACAGAGTGATGTGTCAGACAGCGCTCTCCACCACTATCATCAAAAAACTTTTTTTTTTTAAAGGCAGTGTTCAATCCCTACAGTATGGTTTCAGAGACATAGAATCTATGCTATGCTGAGATGCATTGAAGTTCTGGTGGCTTGTGATGGCCCAGAAGCTGATTTTTATTTCCTTTTTATAATAACAGCACCCTCCAAAACACCAGTCCAAATCAAATGAGCTCTTCAGCTTTGGTGTATATGTTCACAAAGAAGATCTACTTATTTATTGATGTTTTTAGTGTTGGGTTCAATAGCAGAGTCTGTGTGATTTGTTCATGCCGTGTTATGACAAAAGCAAAGTTAATTTCATGGAGAAATACACTCCCTACATTTCATATTGGAACAAAACCTTTTGCTTTTGTATCACTGAGATACATTTACGAATTGATGAAATCTCACAGCTCTGTCTGCTTTGTCATGTCCCCAGCGGCTGCTGCATCACTTCCTGCAACTCTGTTACCTTCCATGGGTTCTCAACGAATTAGAATAATAGTGGGAGCTATTGTGGGTCCTGTTGCTGTTCCACTGGGTAGAGAATGCTGTAAAACACAGACATGCTGAATTATGATTTTGAGACCGGACAGAGATTTAAAAGTGGCTGTTTTATTTTTTCTTTCCGTACTGTTAGTTTAGTGGAATAAATACACGAGAATTGAGTTGGTGTTTAAAACAAATAAGCCTGGTTGAATATTAACAGTCCATTACCTCAGTAAGAGTTTTTACCAAGTAATACAGGTGCTGCCTGTTGTTGGTTTTTGACGCAAGTTAAAATGAACTTTATGTGAACTGAACACTAGCATTGTGTGAAAGTAAAGCTGAAAAGCCTTGTGTGGGTAGAGAGGTCTTACCTTTGTTCTCCTCTGTTGTTATTCCTTTGTTTTGGTCTCATGGGGTTTTGTCCTAAGAACGAACCTATCCTCCCTCCCTTTTCCCCAGAAGTCTCTGTGGTTTTCAAAGGGCTATGGACCAGTTTGATGAATCTCTTTTGTTCTTTCATGGAGACTTTTGAAGAAGAGAACTGATAGGTTTTGGCTGCAGGGTTAAAAAGGGGTATGGAGCTGGAGTGCACCGTCATGTTGGCAACAAATTACTAACCTGAATAATTTGTACAGTGATAAATAAAGTTGTATGTAATGCTTTTGACTTGTCTTTGTTTTTGGGTGGCAGCTCACACACATTTGGAAGCACACAAAGGTAAATTAATTTCAATATGCACATGATTTATATATAGAAAAAAATATATAATGCAGTAATGCCCAGTTTGCTCTAACGAAGCCTCAAAATCCCATATGAGGGTGACCAAAGGGAGAGTAGGTGCTGTTTTAATATTTTTTTTTAATGTTTGTTACAAAATTAATTGAACTTTCAATATTCTAAAGCTCCAGGTTTCAACATGTGCATTTATTCATAATAATTGAATAACAGATTACACGTCCATGTTCTTTTTAGAAAACATAAACACCAAGAGGCAATTTATTACCCTCCTTGCTTAGCACGAAATTAGCATTCATGTGGCTTGCATAGACTATAAAATGGCCATTACACTTGTACGTTTGGTTTATTTAAATATTCAACTTGTCATCCCTGGAAGATACAGGTATTTGAACTTTGAAATTTGAAACTTAAAATTTTACAGAGCATATGCAGAATGTTGCACTGCAGGGTAAGGTTGTAACAATCTCCAATCCTGATTTGATTCAGTATAATTCTTATATTTTAAATAAAGTTTTAATGAGGATAAATTATTAGTAAAACATATTCCCTTATAGTATAATAACACACATATATTTGTCTGTATAAAGTCAAATAAAATTTAAAAGTTACTCTAAACATTAATGTAGTGAACAAGAGGTACTACAGGGTAATTGTATCCAAAGAAAGATTTTTAAATCAATCAATAAGTAGAAATAGAGCTCCAAAGTTGGCTAAATCGTAGAGGTGTGAGACTGGTGTCATTTAAAATGTACTAAAGTGGTCTTTATAGCTCACATAACAGGGTTGTGTTTCCATTCATCCTAATGCATACTGGTCATGCATACTGCAATTTGGCACTATTGCAATCTGGCATCATTCGTTACCAAACAAGTAAAGATGGTGCAGGGTAACCATAAAACACAATGATCACATGATCAGCATTTTCTGTAATATACAGTATTTGAACTGTGGGTTGTGCAGAC
Organism: Neosilurus hyrtlii; assembly: GCA_028564935.1. Taxonomy (NCBI): domain Eukaryota; kingdom Metazoa; phylum Chordata; class Actinopteri; order Siluriformes; family Plotosidae; genus Neosilurus; species Neosilurus hyrtlii. Next base: position 21,523,604 of record JAOUQZ010000041.1, on the reverse strand, counting down.
TGGGACCTCTGGTGTTCAAATAGTGCAACTACCTTAGAGGCATCATTCATAACAATGCTGTCATCCCACATCACTCTCATGCACATTTTTGCATTGCAGTGCAGTAAGTCTAGTATAGTATCCATAAAAGCCTTGTCTTTACTGCAGTATTCTACTGAATTCAGCAACTTCCTTGTTACAACTAACCCCAGTATCCCATGAGGAAAGAGTTCATCTTATATGAAATGCCATAAAAAAAACCCCACCTGTTCAGTGGTTTTTAAATATCCTGAAGTGTGTTTACTTATGTAATAAATAATTAAGATTTTATTGTATTTCACATCATTATGAATAGCTCAGTTTACTTCAGATTCACATCAACTGTAACTGTATAGCAAGCTTATTAATGAACCCTGGCTGTAAAACCTAAACACTTCTGTCTCTCTGTGTTTTTGCTGAGGTACCCATGCTACTTCTTGGATACCGGTGATCCTGATCCTTTTGTTTTGTGAGTCCTGTAGTATCTCCTGGTGTGCCGATGCTGGCTGGAGTTCTCCTCTTGAAAGCCCCTCACTCCTACTTTTCACTGCTGGTGATATAAACTCTTTTGCTACAATTATTTAGGACTTACAGTTGTGGTATAACCAACCGGACTACATGTTGGACTGTAATGAAGTTTCTCTTATATGGTTTTTATTTTTATGGTTTCACCCAAATGAGGATGGGTTTCCCTTTTGAGCCTGGTTCCTCTCAAAGTTTCTTCCTCGTGTCAACTGAGGGAGTATTTCCTTGCCATTGTCGCCAGGGGCTTGCTCATTAGGGATGTGTAGGGGTTGTCGAAAATGTTTAAATTCCTCCTTAAATGACTTTTACTATGTAAAGCTGCTTTGCGACAATATCAATTGTAAAATGCGCTAAACAAATAATACTGAATTTAATACAAATTAAGTTTGGCATGAAAGAACAGTGTGACACAACGTGGTTAGGATGTATTATTGAGAAAGCTTCAGAAAAAAGTACAAAATATGGAGTGTGGGATGCCCTACAACTGTTGCAGCACTTGAAGCTGGAACTGTTTTACACTGCATATGCAGGATATAGAGAGAGGATAATAGAAAGGACCCAAATGAAAGAAGTACGTCTTTAGGTCAAGAAACAGTTTTGAGGTAAAGCGTAATTTATTTGAGAAGTAAGGTCATGAATATTACATCACACTGATCTACTGCATAGCGTATAGTACAACTTAAAATAAAAAGAGCAAGTCTGTTTAGATCAAACTCATTTTATCTAACATGCCACATTACATTTACTCCAGGTTCAGGTGGGCATGACCAAAATTAAATCACTTTTTCCAGACTAAAAACACATCAGTAACTCATTTCCAGTATTAATATGAAATTCGGAATGCACCAGCATACAACTCACCACAAAACACATGGACAGATTGCAGTTCATTCCCAAAACCAAAACAACTATTTCCCCTTTAAATTACTATTCAGTATCCTAAACATTCAACTAACAGGTTACCAAAATAAAGTCTGGAAACTTACCATAGCTACCATACAGTATTCTACATATCATACATATCCACTCATCAATCCATCCATCTATCAATTGATCCGTCCACTCATTAATCCATCCTTCCATCAATCCATCCATCCACTCATCAATCCATCAATTCATCAATCCATCCATCCACTCATCAATCCATCCATCCATCCATCCATCCACTCATCAATCCACTCATCAATCCATCCACTTAGCAATCTATCCATCCATCAATCCATCCATCCAATCATCCATCCATCAATCCATCCACTCATCAAGCCATCCACTCATCCATCCATCCAGTCATCAACCCATTCATCTATCAATGCATCCACTCATCAATCCAACCATCCATCAATTCATCCAGTCATCAATCCAACCATCCATCAATCCATCCATCCACCAATCCATTCATCCATCCACCCATCCACTCATCAATCCATCCATTCAATCCAACCATCCACTCATCAATCCATCCATCCATCCATCAATCAATCCATCCACCCATCAATCCATTCTTCAATAAATCCATCCAACCAATCAATCCATCCACACATCCATCCATTTATCAATCCATCTATCCAACAATCCATCCACTCATCAATCTATCCACTCATCAATCCAACCATCCATCAATCCATCCACTCATCAATCCATCCACTCATTCATCCCCTCACCAATCCATTCATCCATCAATCCATCCACTCATTGATCCAAACATTCATCAATCCATCCACTCATCAATCTATCCATCCATCAATCAATACACTCATCAATTCATCCATCCACCAATCCATTCATCCATCAATCCATACACTTATCAGTCCATCCATCCACCAATCCATTAATCCATTTACTCATCACTCCATCCACCAATCCATCCACTCATCAATCTATCCATCCATCAATCCATCCATCCAGCAATCCATCCATCGACCAATCCATCCACTCATCAATCCATCCATTCACCAATCCATTTACTCATCAATCCATCCATCAATCCATCCACTCAGCAATCCATGCACTCATTAATCCATCCACCCATCAATCCATCCACTTATCAATCTATCCACTCATCAATCCATCCATCCATCAATCCATCCACTCATCAATCCATCCATCCACCAATCCATCCACTCATCAATCCATCCACTCATTAATCCGTCCATCCACCAATCCATCTACTCATCAACCCATCCATTCACCAATCCATCCACTCACCAATCAATCAACATATCAATCCATCCATCCACCAATCCATCTACTCATCAATCCATCCACTCATCAATTCATCTACTCTTTAATCCATCCATCAATTCATCCTTTCATCAATCCATCCATTCACCAATCCATCTACTCATCAATCCATCCATCCACCAATCCATCCACTCATCAATCCATCCACTCATCAACCCATCCATCCACCAATCCATCTACTCAACAATCCATCCATCCACCAATCCATCCACTCACCAATCAATCAACACATCAATCCATCCATCCACCAATCCATCCACTCATCAATCCATCCATCCACCAATCCATCTACTCATCAATCCATCCACTCATCAATTCATCCGTCCATTAATCCATCCACTCATCAATCCATCCATCCATCCATCCATCCATCAATCCATCCACTCATCAATCCATCCATTCATCACTCAATTAAATCTGAAATAAAAGGGATGTCATGTTAACAGGTATGCCACACTTCTACAGCTACATTTGTGTATCCAAGTGTAAAAGATATAGTTCTCCTCCAGATCAAGCATCTTCAAGCCTACAATCAGAAATGTGACACTGTCAAATGTGAGCTTCTTTAGAAGTTTGAAGCCAACATTTAGTATTTTTTTAATTTCCATTTGATGTTTGCTGAAATAATTGAGCTACAGGACCCAGCTCATGCAAATATATTGCTCAATGAATTTATTTATTCATTCATCATTTGGTGAACCACTCAATTCTCCTAGGTTTGTGGGGAGGCTGGAACCTATATCAGCCGACTATGAGTGGAGGCATACACCCTGTACAGCTCACCATTCCATAACAGGGAAACATGCACACACACAAAACCATTCACACTCACACCTGTATGAAATTTGGAACAGCCAATCAGCCTAATGTACATGTATTTTGGCTGTGGGAGGAAACCCACACAAGCACGGGGAGAACATGCAAACTCTACACAATAACACCCTTACCGAGCCTGTGACTAGAACCCAGGACCTTCTTGCTGTGAGACGTATGTGCTAATTATCACACCACTTTGCTATCCTAATGATTTTATTTGTGTAAATAAAACACTTTAGTAATAAGCCCTTTGTTTATAACATAAAATTCTATTGCATTAAAATAGACACACTATTTTCTTTCTTTGCGCAAATAACATAGTATATGCTAATTAACAGTTTTTAAAGGGAGTGGCACAATGGTATAGTGCTTAGCACAGGTGTTTCTGTGTGGAGTTTGCAGTCGGCTGATCTAGGCTCCAGCCTCCCCGCAAACCTAGGAGAATAGAGAATAGAGATGTTCTGCCCTTGGATGCCTGAATTTTCTCCAGGTACTCCACTTTCCTCCTGCAGTCCTAAGACATGCACATTAGGTTAATTGGCTCTTCCAAAATACCCCTTGATGTGAGTGAGTGTGAATGTTTGTGTGTGTGTGTGTGTGTGTGTGTGTGTGTGTGTGTGTGTGTGTGTGTGTGTGTGTGTG
>JAOUQZ010000041.1:21494313-21505558 GCA_028564935.1 Neosilurus hyrtlii | reverse complement strand
GGAGATCAGAAGCATGAGGAGATCAGAAGCATGAGGAGATCAGAAGCACGAGGAGATCAGAAGCATGAGGAGATCAGAAGCAGGTTTTACTCTGTGTGGATGAGTTCATTTGAGTGAGTGAGGAAATCTCCGTGTACGCGCGCGCAGGCGCATCTGTTCCCTCCCTCGGGTTTCTGGAAGGAAGTTGAACTCCAGATGTGCAGTTTCACACACAGCGCTTTCGCGAGCCTCTCGTCTTTCATCTGGTTTCTCTTTACTCACCGGAGCTTCTCTCGTAATGTAAAAACCAAGCGAGTAGCGCACAGGCTGTGCACTCCTCCTCTTACCTCCCCTCAACTCTATACACCGCGGGTCCGTCTGCATGGAGACAGAGAGTCGCTTCTGATTATTCTTTCCGTGTAAAACTAATTTGTTGCTCGAACAGTTTGTCGGGATTGCTGCAGCACCCACGACTCAGGTGGACCTGCAATAAGTGGACAACTTGAGAGACAAATAGTTTTGGAACCAGGACTTTTTTACAAAACTCACAAGTGTTTCATCACTTTGGTCATGCAGTTGATATGAACTGACACCAGCATCGATTAGGCAAAGGTACATCTACATCTGCTTCATTTCACAATGAAGGGTAAGTGTGACACAAGTTAAAATAAATAAATATTTATATTAATAATAATATTTATTATTATTTTTTTTTTTTTTAAGAAAGGGTTTTAAATTCACAGATGTATATATATATATATATATATATATATATATATATATATATATATACAGTACTTTTTTAATATGCAAACAGATGTACAATATTACTGTGGAAATGGATAGAAACCTAAAGCAGCATACTATTTTTACACACTACTTAGTATGGTAGAAGGGCACACAATTATTACTATTTATTATATGTAATTTATTATAATTATTATATAATAAGTGCTGTTATATGTATAAGCTACAAATTAATACAGTAGTATGTAGTATGAAGAGATGGAAACCCAAAGGGAAGTACTATATTGTTTACATTCTATTTAGTTTAGATGTAAACCTACAGTTCGGAACTGTTTAGTACAATAGTATGGAGTTAAAACAGATGGAGTGCCATACTATTCCACATACTATTCAGTACAGTACTATGAAATGCCTATAGGTGAAAACCTAATGCAGTGGATTGTTTTGGATAATATTTATTGTGGCTGTATTAAGTACAGGAAAAGAATCAAAAGCAGTGCAGTAGTGGAGCCTGGAGTTAAAATAGATGGAGATCTACACTGGTGTACTGCAATAGTATTTATTAAGGTAGCATGAGGTTACACACCGAAGGAAACCTTAAAGTGGTGTTTTCGACTTAACCTGTTTAATGCAGTAGAATAAAATGTTTTGAAGGCCTTTAGAGAAGTAATATCTTGACAGTCTCTTGGCAACCGTTTTACTACAGTATTATGAGCACAGAATTTATAAAAAACCTTTTTATTTTTTCAAAGCTTACTCAACAGGCTGGAGGTATTATTTGCCATATCTTTTCATTGTGAAAAGAATGTATGTTACTCTAACATCTGGCCTCCATTAACTGCCTGTGGTGTGTCAAGGCTGGTTGGCCGCGTGTGTGTTTTTGGCCGAGCTGCCTGACTTTAGGAGAGTTGAACACAAGCATCTGTACACAAGAGACTCTCTCACTGACCTCGGTCATTTTTAGAAACTGTTTATCCACAATGAGAGATGTTTTATTGTTTAGAAAAAGAGCAAGCACTGATTCAAACATTCTAGCATTTGCTTGGTTCAGTACTGGCCTTGTGTGACTTCATTTAAAACACATAGTATTGTAGTATTTTAATTAAATATCAACTAATATGTAAAAGAGTATTCCTTTTTTCTGTCTGCATACCGGATGTCAGCTCCAGGAAAGGTTGTATGTAGGCTATGTTTATGCACAGTGGAAATATGGAGTCAGGATTATGTAATCTAAAAAAAAAGAGCCCCAGTGTTTCCCTGCAAACCAAAATGGAGGATTGCTGAGCTATAATGTTTGGCTTAATGAGTCATGTTCTTAGTACAAGGGACAGTCTGAGAATCATGCAAGTGATTACTAGGCAAAACTTAAATAAGGCAAAACTTTAAATGTTTAAATTAACAAGCAGGCTCTCAAACCTGGCTAAAAGTCTTATTCACATTCATGATAGTCCTTATGTAAATTACAATTATTTGCCAAAGACAAGGTGGATATTGCTGAATTGTCCAGGAGACAGAACAAGAGGGGACTATTCAGTGACACCCACCGAGCCTGAGATGAATAACTGTTTGAATGTATAGTACATGGGAACTTAGATAACATTTTTATGGTTTGTTCTCCCAAGCTTGCAAGGTAGATGATAAGCAGTTATTGAATGGGATGAAGTATGATATGGAGAAATATTAAGTCAAGGCGGTGTTATATACTGAGGCTGAATAATTCTCTGTATTACATGAAATCCGAATTCTATAATTGTTTCATTATTCATTGAAAATCTTTACAAAATATTAAATTCAGTAGTGAGCACTGAAGATTATACACCACCACTTTTGTCTAAAATGGCTCCTAATAAAAAGAAGTAAAAAAATACTTCTTTATAATTTTTTGCTGAAAAATGTATTGAACAATGCTGTTGTAGGCAGTGAGAACCAAAAAAATTATTCCGACAAGTATATTGGGGTAAGAGTATGGCTAATAAACAAAAACACTGAGAATACCAATATTTCCGAAAAATTGAAAGTTGTTGCAAATTTAATTTTTTTTACTTTTGCGTAGCATGAATGAACTTCAAACCATATGGAATGGTTTGGAAAGTGTCCACCCTTTACTTTGATTTCAACATTTTACCTTTCAGGCATAGTGTTCACATATTTTATTTTTTTTTTTTACTCGATTAACACACCTTAACGAGTGCAGTCATCTTAAAGAGTGCTGTCTCTATGTTATGATGAGACCTAAATCCTGACGATACATTTCATGAACGTTATCCCTACAAAGATATGAACATAACTGCTGCGCTACAGTTTTTTCTAAGATCTTGGAGATAAAAGGGAGGTTTGATATTGGTGTGTAGTTGGACAGCTGATCAGGGACCAGGTCAGACTTTTAAATTGGAGGTTTGATAACTGCTACTTTAAAGGATTTAGGTACATAACCAGTGCTAAGGGAAGAATTAATTACATTTAATAAAGGCTTGATCCCTTCTGGTAGAACCTGTTTAAAGAAATATGTAGGTATTGGCTAGCACACAGGTTGATGCTTTAGATGAGGAAATTTCTGAGATTAGTTTTTACTTGAATGGGGCTAAAACACTCTAGTTGCTGATCGGATAGTGGTATATTATTGTTATAATTATTAATATAATTCACCATTTTGGTTACTGACATTTCTGAGTAAGTTTAGGGAATACGTTTTTTGCCTGATATTTTAAATTTTGACATTAAAAAAAGTTCATAAAGTCATCACATACTGCAGGTCTGTAAATAATAATTAAAGGAATCAGCTGCGTGGGCATATTTTTTCTGGGAATGTATGTTATGTTAGTATATAGAATTTCAAATGCATGAAATTTATGTCTAGATTTTTGTATAAGGGCTAGATTATCAATATAATCAGAATCAGAATACTTTTTTGATCTCAGAGGAAAGTGTGTAAAAAAATAACATTTAACATTCTTCCTCCTTTGCCAGTTAGACGAGGTTGGTGTATATAATTGCATCCAGGAGGACTCGCTTCATTTAATGCTACATACTCATTAAGCTTTATCCATGTTTCTGGTAAACACATTACACTAAACTATTGATCGGTAATGATTTCGTTAACAATAAGTGCTTTAGATGTAAGAGATCTAACATTTAACAATCCTATTTTTAGATCAACGGTGCTGGCTGTAGATTCAGTATGATTTAAATTTATGTTAATAAGATTACTGAAACAAACTCTGAGTGTTTTTACATATTTTTTTAGTTGAGGGAACAAACACAGGTTCTATAGCATTGAACTTGACCTTGAGTGACGACTCTGCAGCTGGCAGACGCTCAGATTAGCCTGTTTGTGTGCTCTCTTGCCTTGTCTCTGGATAGTCACTGACTGACTAGTACTGTTCTGAGACTATGTGCAATGCAGCAAGAAATGAGAGCGGCACCTTCCTGAGTGGGATGGATACCGTCCCACCCTATCAGGCCAGGTTTACCCTCAAAAGTACTCCAGTGATCTATAAAGCCCACTTTGTTTTTGGAACACCACTTGGACATCCAACAGTTCAGTGACCATAGCCTGCTGTAAACTACATTACCATGCTGTGTTGGGATGGAGCCAGAGCATAATATAGCATAAGACATTGCTTTTGCTAATTTCCACACCTCTATAAAGTTACTCTTAGTAACCTCTTACTGACGAAGGCATATATCATTAACTCCAGCATCTATAACTATCTTAGAGAACCTATGCTCACCTAAGAACCTAAGATAACCTGCTATGTCCAGCACTCTGGCTCCCGGGAAACAGCTATTTAGTGTTGCTGGTGTCCCTAAAGGACTAGCTAATTTCGCATGTCTTAAAATAGAGCATCCTATAAACAGAGCTCTTTCAGGTTTCTCAGCGGGTGTCTCACTGAGGAGAGCAAACCTGTTCGACACGTGAAGGCGGAGTGGTGCTCCCATGGGCGAGCCTCAGCGTTAGCTTTGGCTATTTTTGAGTATGTCGCAGAGTCATCACCCATTCTCCTCGCTGCATGGGTTCTGATGCCGGAGGAAGGGGGTTTCTATCTCCGCCTAAGGCACCCAGACTTCCCACTGCAGGAACAGCGCTATTCGCCCTCTCTAAAGTCTGGATGCGCACTAACACTTCAATCTTCTCCGCCAGAGAGCTAACTAGTGTACACCTATCACAGATAAAGTTATCACTAATGACGGAGGGAGAACTACACTTGTTCAACACACTGAACAAGTTGAATGGTAGCCATGATGGTAAAAACAAACCTTAGCTGGAGACTTGTGGAAAGTAACAGGATATTAGCAAGGTGCAAGTTTTATTGTGCACAATGTAACAAAACCGTGTGGGTATTTGCCTACAACAACAAAATAACTCTAGTGACTGTAAAGATTGTAAAAAGTAAGGAAAGGGAATGGAAAAGGCTTCATACCACCACCATGACTAAGTAATGCACTACGCCTGTTCTGTTTTCCACTTGCATATTTATGTTTTCTTGCAGGCTTGCAGTCAATGCCTGGTGCATTCACAAACAAAGGTAGATCGGTGCATGAATGTTACTCTTAAACATCTGTTATTGTGTGAGGTGCACCGGTTATGAGACTTATAGGGGGATTTCATTTGTTTCTGGCTTACAAAAAAGCAATCTCTAGTGTCACTGCTTTTTGTACAGGTGTGATATTTGCATATGGACTTTTAGATAGAAGTCGGCACAGGAAATGAGGGTGGTGTCATTTTGTTAGCCTGAGAATGGACTTTACAGCCAGTGTTAATTTGACTGCCATAGCAGCAGAACACATGTTTCTGCACAGTATTTCTGTCCTTGGAATCATAACACTGTTATTACATTCTGGGTTTGGCCGTTTTTGCATGAACGTAATCCAGTTAAATCTTGTTAGGATTATTACTGGGTGTCCATAATGAGCCTTGAGTTTGACAGTTTAAACTTTTTTAAACTTGCTTGTAGTACTTGCTTGCATTCTGCTTCATAACATTTAAGCAGTTATTGTTGTTATAAATATATTTGTTGCAGTAGTTGCTGTTCTGGCCCTTGTTTTCTAACATTCTTGTTATTTAATCTTTCTACAGACGACTTTACTGATGAGGAGGAAGTGCAATCTTTTGGTTACAAACGGTTTGGTGAGTAGGCTTCACATCACCACATAGTCAAACTATAGAGTATTTGGCCCTTGGAATAACAATCCCTGTGCATCCATGGCAAAACCTTTTTCAAAGATGGACTAAGCTGTATGACTATAGCAGATGAATACGGGGTCGTGTCCCAACATTTAACCGTTCTCCATGTTGCCTTATGCTAGAGTCATTAGCCTATCTGAGGTGCATTGGTGTGAACAGACCTTTCCTTTAACTTTCTTCAAACAGTTTTCTATATTTAGCATGTGTGAGGGAAAATGCTATATTGTTAATCCTAGGCTTCTTTTTATTGTATTTTTTCTTTCTGTAATAAATTAATTTTTAATTTTTAAATTAATTTTAAATTAAAACTTTATTCAAACGGTGTTGGACAGGTGTTGCCAATGTCATTAATGTTATAGTTGTGATATTCAGACTACATCCATTTTTATCTCTCTGTTTTTACTTTTTCCTCATAAACTTTTAGGGAATTGTTTTAACTGCCCCCATATAGTACATTTTCAAAATAATATTCCCAAATTTACTAGACATGTTCTGGGCAGCACTACAAAGCACTCCACCTCTTTTCATGACTCTATCACTCCCCTTTCTGTTTTTTAACCCCTCAGCTTTCCTCCCATTTTTCAAGGCTGAACTGCCTCTAGAGATTAAAAGAAGGAATCTCTGATGTTATTAAATGCCATTAGATTGTGGCACCTTGCATAAAATTTGGCATATCTTTTCTTTTATTTTCCATCTTTATTTCTTTTTCATCCTTTCTTCCTCCCTTTAGAACTCATTTCTTTCTTCTTCATATTATCTTTTTGTAGCTTTCAGTGGCTTCCACTGTAAAGTACTAAAGAAACTTTATTTCTTGGCCATCTTGAGATTGCACGTCTTGTGCATTCCAGAGTATTGCTTAAGTTTCAAATAACTGAAGACAGCGTCATCATTACTCCAAATTTCTAAACTTACTGCCAAAAAACACTTAATACAGATGTTCCCACTGTGTTTTAACACATGTAATAAATTACTTCAGCTGAGTCTAAAGGTAAACTTCTGGGTTATACTGAATTACTCTTACTTCTTAATGATGAGCTATTGTTTATTCTGAAGCCCTTTCATGGATAAATGATAAAACATCTGGATTTTTTTGGTTATTCAACAATTGCACTTAATGAAGTGAATTGAAGGTGATTCACATCTAAGATATTTCTACAAACAACCTTAAATTAACTGTTTATGGGTATTTTTACTGTCTCCTACAGAAACATGTCCCAAATGAATGTTTGAAATTTGCTGTTTTGTGTAATTGAATATAAATATACATAATAATTTGTGGTTTGACATGTAAAGAAATCAATCAGTCAGTAAAGTTGAAGAAAGATCAAGATATTGTTCATTCCACATGCTTTAAAAAAGGTGTCAGAGTGGACAAAATATTTACAAAAACCAGCAGCCAATAAGATTGCAGGTGTATAAAATGTATAATATGTTATAAAGTGATATTTATTGTATTATTGTATACTGTTTTTCTTAGTAAAAATAGTTTTAATGTTAACATACCGGGTGGCAGAGTGGCGTAATGATTAGCATGTTCACCTCACAACAAAAAGGTCCTGGGTTTGAGTCCTGGGCTCGGCAAGGGCATTTCTGTGTGGAGAATGCATGTTCTCCCTGTGCTTCTGTGGGTTTTTTCAGGGTTATCTGGTTTCCTTCCACAGTCCAAGACATGCATGTTAAGGCTAACTGGCTGTTTTGGCAAATTTGCCTCTAGGTGTGGATGTGAGTGGGAATGGTTGTGTGTGTTTCCCTGTGATAGTCTGGCTAGCTGTTCAGGGTGTACCCCACCTTCTCCAAGTGTTGGCTGAGATAGGCTTCAGCCTCCCTGTGCCTCTAGTAGGATTAAGTGATTTGGCAAATTAGTGAGTGAGCAAATAATAAAAATGTATCTAATTTACTACATGTTTTCCTTCTAAGAATAAGAGATAGAAAAGTCAGGGTGGACATTTTGGATTGACACTCAAGTGTATTCAAATCTTCTCTGTGCAGAAAAACCTGGATATAAACATCAACGTATTATTTACTTACAGTACATACTCTAATCTAATTTCCTACTAAATATCTTTATGATAAATTTCCTTATGGAGTAGTGGTTAGCACTTCTGTCCCACAGAAGGTCGTAAGATCGGGCCCCATGTCTTGCAAGGGTATTTCTGTGTGGAGTTTCCATGTTCTTCCCACAGCCCAGTGACATGTACAGTAGGCTAATTGGATATTCTCAAATGCCCTTAGGTGTGAATGTGTGAGAATGGTTGTGCCTGTGTTGGCCTTTTGGTAGATTGGCTGCGATAGCCAATTGGCTGAGATAGTCAGGCATTGGCTGGGATAGACTCCAGCTTCTCCCAGCCCAAATAAAGGATGAAGTAGTCTGGAAAATTAAATGAATTAAATACCCTTACTTTGAAATTATTTAGGTTACTTACAACTAGTCCTTATGACTCTTCAAACAGAAAACTCAATTATGTGCAAAATCAATTCAGCTGATATATTTTCATTTCAACTATTTTAATTATTATACTTATTAATATTTTTAATTTTAAGCTACTGCATGGAAATACCTATGAATGTGGACAGTTGAAAAGGGTTGGGATGAAGTGAAAGGGTTAAGCATTTGAGGTTCTTGGTCTAAGCTCCATATGCAGATTCCAGATGCCTGTGCATAGCTGTGTTCATCAGGGAGCCAGCAGGTTGGAGTATTCATGACAGGGATTGTGATGTTTGTGACAGGAGAAGATCCAGACAAGGGATCAAAGCACTTTAATCATGCTTTCCTAAACTGGCAGGCAAGTATTGGTTTCTGGTTTTTACTGGCATGCAAAGTAGGAATGATAGACTTGAAGAGACTGACAGATTTGTGAGAACACCGGAACAGTATTGGAACTCTGTTGTGCTGTTGCTTCCAAATGTTTTTGATTTAGAGATGTGTACATTAGTTAGGCGTAAACATGTTGTGGGGATGCTCTGAAGCAAGCTGTTTGGAAGTACAAGGATCTGCAGAGATGACGTACCGTAAGTGGTACCCAGATAATCCTCATCATCTGGACAAATGTAGCTCCGTGAATGAATGTGCTACAGTATTAGGAAATACCAGGAAAGTAATAATAATGCTAGGAAAGTATTATTGGCTGTAGCAAATAACTGTAGACATTATGATGGAAAATAACTGTAGATGACAAGGAGTCTACAAAAGTCAAAAACAATCAAACAAGGAAACCATGTCAGGAGGTGAAACCAAGAAATTAAATTACCCAACTAATCAAATAACTACATTCATGAAATGAATGAACAGGGTGGGTGAGTCATGGTGGATTTTTTCTGTGTAGAACATGTTTATGATACCTACAGATGAAATATGAGATGAAGAAGAAGAGAAATCCTAATTATTTAATCTGCTGTTAACTCAGGGGCTAAGGTCAACTATGGAAATAAGTAATGCTATTTATTATTACTTACTTTTTAGTTCTCCTTTTTATTGAAGTGTATATGTGTACTTTTTGCATACATTTAATTATGCACTTGTTGGCACTTTTTTAATTAAATATATTCATTCATTTATTCAGGGTTTACACTGGGGCACGATGTCCACGATCTCCACAATTTGAAGAATCATGAATCATGATGAGTGTGGGGGTTGTGGGATCAAACTGTAATGATCTTGAGGGAACTTGGTGTATTCGTGATGATTGCGCTGATCGTGGCAAAATTGTCTGTCAAAAATTTGTAGGATGTAGGTGGCACGGTGGCATAGTGATTAACACGCTGTCCAGGGTGTACCCTGCCCTCGCCCAGAGTCGGCTGAGATGGGAGCCAGCCTCCCCATGACCCTAATTAAGATTAAGTGGCTTAAAAAATTAATGAATGAATGTATTATGATTTCACGCCAATCGTGATAGAACATGGAAATCGTAGTAGAGCGCAGTAGACTTTAACAGACCTTGATGCGCCATCATAGAGGATTTTGATGAACTTGGAAACAAAATTCCTTTAAGTGTCATCTCCTGGATGCACCCTGCCTCCTTTTTATTCCTCAAGCATGCTCCAAGCGTGCTCATACATTGTGGAGCTCCATGATGGTTTCCGTTTTGGGAACTTGTCACTCACAAAGATGTATGAGGAAATGTATATATGCTGCTATAGTACAAGTGCAAAAAAATTATAAAAGGACATTTTGCTTCATACAATCTGTGTCAAAGATTTTTAAGTGCAAACTATGATTTCAGTTCTAACCCAGAAAAAATTGTGATAATCATGCAGCCCTTAACCTGAGCCCTTAATATCGCTAGAGTAGACATTAGTCAGTAATCAATTTCATGGTACTTCAGCTTACTGAGTTAACAGCAGAGAAATGCCACAGATGTCCTTTATGGCTTACAATAAAACTGACTTCAGGATTTACGTCATTTGTCCCCTACAGTAGACATTCTGAATGCAACTTTCATAAATGTAGTGATGTGTACGAGGCATGACTTTACTGAGGCATTGTAATCAGATCCACTGTGAGATCTGAACTGTTTAAAATTCTGCATTCCATAGACAGAGTTTAAATCCAAAGAGGTGCTGACCTGTTTCCTGTACCCATCTCGGGGGTTTTGTTTAACTGGTGCTCATATTGGCCAAAGAGGGGGCAGGGAGAGAGAGAAGCTAAAGAGTATGGGGGTTGATTGGCCAGGTTCCAGCTGTGTTGGTGCTGGAGCAAGGAATCATGGGGGGTGCGCTTGCTAGTGGATAGTCAGCATCCTAACACATGTCTTATTTTGGAGCCAGTGAAAACACAGACAGAAAATATTCCATTCTCTTTCCTGCAGCAAGCACACATTCTGAGCGAAGAGAGCAACCATTTTGACAGTATTACCAAATGAGCATGAACAGAACATTTTCAAATCAGGTCATTTTTTTTGTCACAGTTATAGTTGTGGACATTCATACATTGATTAGAGTCCCTTGCACTGATTTGAACACATCACTCAGCTCATAGTCAACTGTAAGCTTACCCCTGGTCTTTATAACCTAAAATCCTGATCATGCAAAATTTTCTGGTTTGTAGCTTTACCTGTTGCATTCAATGTATGACAAAATCAGGTTAGATTGAACAGTTACATCTAATCAACTGTATATGATATTATTCCAATGTATCACCTTTATCCTATCACAAAACATATCTATTTGGACGGTTGTGATTCAGGGGGCATGATGGCTTACTACTACCACACATCAAGGCAGCTCTGGGCTGCGCTTGCTGAGGTGGATTGGACTTTGCTATATATATATATATATATATATATATATATATATATATATATATATATATATATATATATATATATGAGTGTGTGT
>JAOUQZ010000041.1:21455602-21476701 GCA_028564935.1 Neosilurus hyrtlii | reverse complement strand
ACACACACACACACACACACACACACACACACACACACACACACACACACACACACACACACACACACACCACCTATTTCATGTTTCATAAAGTCACAGCTGTTTGGACAATTTTATAGCTGTACTATAATAAAAAAACCTCTATTTTTACACACATTTACCAAGTCATTAAATCCACATTCTACTTTGAGCTTGTGCAGCTTTTTATTTTTTGTAGCAAAGCTCCGTAGTGGAGTACCATAGGCATGGAACATAGCTTGGATGGTTGTCCTGTGTCTTGTCCGGTGTCAACACGTGTCCACCACTGGAAACCCAATACGGTTGTCATGTTGCTGCATTGATGCTGATTTACTGTTATGATCACTAACTTGCATAATGACAGACAGCACTTATCCCATTTGTTTTACTAGGTATGTCACTTGCTACAGGGTCGGCCTTGCTCCAGCCTTATGGTTTGTCAAGAGCCTTACTCCCTCCTGCCCTTGCAGTTTACATTTCTATCCCTTCATGCTTCTTGGAGAGAGTTGTTTCCTTCTGGCTACATAGTTGATGTTGCTCCCCCATCAGATTCTGCTTAAAGCTTGAATCCCCGCTGTAGCTTTATGGAAGATGTTTCTCCCCCTCTGCCTGCATCTTGGGCTTCATTCCCCCGGAGTGTTTTGGTTTGGCCATCACTCTGCTTTGCCTCAGAGGTTTATCACAGAGATCACTCCACTTCATTGGAAGACTGAGGATATTGTGTCTCCTGCAAGCTACACTGGGGCCATCACTTCTGTAGAATCCTATTGGCCCGGGTCAGATGTAGGTTGCCTCTCCAAGTGGTCCATGACCCCCATCTGTTCCATGTGTTGAAAGGTATACATTAATGGGGGACTTTGTCTGAAAGTGGCACCAAACTACAGACATACACACCATGGACTACAGCGTAAGGCACAGCAGACTCCCTCATGCCTGCCTTCCCCAGATTTCTGATCACACATACACCTGTTCCCTTTTTCACACAAACACAGTATAAAGGAGTTTTAGGTTCACACAATTCTTCACTGCTTAGCACACTAATGTCTAATGTAAACAAGTTTATTCATGTTCTAGCTTTTTATCATATTCTGCTTCCTAGTATGCCAAAATTCTTTATGCCTGCTTTTGACCACTTTATGCCATTCTTGCAACACTTAGGATTTGTTTGCATTAACTATCAGCACTCGCATTTGGCTACCTTTTCTAACATTCAGATTATTCCCCAGAGCTCCTTTTACCAGCTCATATGTACAGATATTAGTAAATGGAAAATCAGCAATCAATAATACATAGCAAGTTTGGTTCACTTTCTGCAGTTGGATTGATTCAGGAACATTTCCATTGCAGTTGAACAGTGGTGGATTTAGAATTTGACTGTTTGTTTTCTACCTTAGTGTGAAGGTTGTGTTCTCACTTACCTAAAGGAACAACACTAAAGATGAAAGCACACCAAAATTTGAAAGATGGAAAGAAAGTGAAACAATCAGGGATCATGGATGGTATTCACAGTTCCATACCTGCAGTGAAATGTTTAAATGCTTCCTGGACCTGTTATTTGTTGAATTTATTCATAACAATTATTGGTTAAAAAAAAAGTAGTTTTTCGTTTTGGAAGTGTTGACTGTGTTTTAAATGGTTAACAGTGTCATTAAAATTCCAGTGTTGGAATTAAAATATGATTTCTTGCTCTAAAGGTTGGCACAGTGGCATAGCGGTTACCACTTCTTTCTGAAAACAGGAAGGTCCTGGGTTTGTGTACCAATCCCAGCATGGGCGTTTCTTTGTGGAGTTCTCACATTCTCCACGTGCTTGCATGGGTTTCTTCCAGGTGCTCCAATTTCCTCTTACAGTCCAAAGACATGTACATTAAGCTAATTGGATCTTCTCGATTTCCCCTAGGTGTGCATATAAATATAAATGGTTGGGTGTTTGTTGGCCCTGTGATGTGCTGGCAAGCTATGTACCCTACCTTTGCACAGAGTTGCCAGGGATGGGCTCTAGCCTCCCTGCAGTTGTAATAAAGAAAGTAAAAGAGATAATTCCATACATACATATATATGTATCTTAGTGTTTTTCTTGTGTGCATATTTCTTCTCAGTGGTCCAAAGGATGGATGATGTGACTGAAGGGATGGAAAACTATCAAGGCAAAATAACTGCTGTAGAAACAGACTTGAAAATGCTTGGTAAGTTCTATATAAAGATAGACTACAGTTATGTTTCTAAAGTGCGTTTTTTTGGTGTAATTAATATATATTTTGGTGTATTGTTATTATTTTTTTCCACACAGATGATCAAACAGAAAAAAAGTCAGAGAATGCCACAAGTGAAATACTATCATTCAAGGCAGAAATCCAAGCACTGCAGAACCAAATTAATGACATTGCCCTGAGTGCATCCACCAACAGGGCAGCTTTGGATGAGCTTCGGGTTGTAGGGGAGGATATGCAAAATGGCCATGTATCACTGAGAGACCTTTTAGAGAGCAATACAAACACCATTCTCACTGTCAACCGTACACTCACCATATACAACAACCTGATTGGTGAACTGAAGTCAGATACAGAACGACTCCAATCCGATCTTCAGGTACAGACAAGGGAGCGAAGTCGCTCCACCCTCAGCCTTAATGTTCTCAACTTCACTCAGAGCCAGCAAAGAAATGTCATCAGCACCCTCCAGAGTTCAGTGGAGGATACCAGCCAGATAGTCCACAAGCTGAAGAATGACTACCTGAGTCTACAACAGTTGACCAGGCAAGCCAAGGCAGATGCTGATTGGCTCAGAGAAAAAGTGCAGAACCTCCAATTGCTGACTGCTAACAACTCAGCACTGGCCCGTTCCAATACTGATACCCTTGAGGACATAGCATCACAACTCAGTTCACTGTCTGAGCAATTTCAGAATACTTCAACTACTATGGACAGTCATGACCAGAATCTGCGTGAGCTCATGGATCAGCAGCGTGATCATGACATTGCCACCACCAACAGGTTTGACATTTTGGAGGCACGTCTGGATCGTAATGAGGAGGACATGGACCGAATTACAGGAAATGTGAGCTTTGCAACACAGCTGCTAGGATCCATCAGCAGTGACCTAAATGGTCTTCGTACCTGTGCAGAGACAGTAACGAGGCACTCAGACCTGCTGCTGGCCCTCAACAGTAGCATTGTGGAAGCCAGAGCAGATGGCACTGAGCTCAAAACACAACAAGAAGAGCTTGCTGCAAGGCTTGACAAAGAAGTGAGCAGCCTCTCTATAGTCATGGAAGAAATGAAGTTGGTTGACAGCAAACACTCTCAACTAATAACCAACTTTACTATTCTTCAAGGTAGTGGTTAGATATATTAAAGGCTTTAATGTTAAATGCTGGAGGGATCCAGTATAACTAATAGAAACTAATAGAATTTTATTAATATTATGTTTACAGGTCCTCCTGGTCCTAGAGGCCCACGGGGAGATAAAGGACCCCAGGGGCCTGCAGGAAAACAAGGTCTAAAAGGTGATAGTGGTGAAAAGGGGGCTCCAGGGGTGCCAGGGCCTAAAGGAGACAAAGGCCCACCCGGAATTTCAGGAGTCCCTGGCTTCAAAGGTCCCCCTGGACCAAGGGGAAACCCTGGGTCAAAGGGCTCAAGAGGTTCAGGAGGTCGTGCTGGGCCTCCAGGGGAGAGGGGTGACCCTGGTTTACCTGGTCTTGCTGGCAGAGATGGTCAACCAGGTCCCCAGGGGCCTCAGGGCCCCCCAGGTCCACAAGGGCCAGTGGGTCCTACAGGACCACCAGGACTTCCTGGCCCTCCTGGTCCTGTTGGTCTACAAGGACCAGCTGGCCCTACTGGACCTCCTCCACAAGTGGCTAAACCTTTGCAGCCAATAGGACCACAAAGTTCAATGTCCCGTCAAGTTCAGGAACTTCCTCCCACCAGCACACCAGGTAAAAACTTCTAGATGCCTGTTGAAGGAAAGTATGCTGAGTATTTCTTATTGTTCTATTAGAGTAATGTGACTACCCATTTATTTTACGTAACATAAAACAGAAAAATTTCACAAATACATAGGTAATAAAAAAGGAATACTGTGCCATGATTCAGATGCAAATTAGACCCTCTAATTTGACCCCTAAAGAAGACCCTCTAGCTGTGATGTATTAACCACTATGCCACCAGGCTGCGTGATCTTTCTCTCACGCAGAAATGTTTTATGTAAATGTAACGCATATATATGTATATTGTATAATGTGTATTATTTATTGCACATAAAAATGTGTTTTTTTACATAAATATCTATGTAATGTGATGTGATGGTAATGTTAAGAGTCAGGTGACATATCAATGAGGTGCATGCTGAGAAGTGTAGTGCGAGTTCTACGTGTGTTGAAATCAATTGATGGTGTGTTGTGCTCCACCTGGCTATTGGCTTCTGGTTGATAGCCTGGGTGAGTCTCACAGTGCTGCCAAACTTCTCCATAAATATCCTCCAGACTCTAAAGGTAAATTGCACTCATTTGTTGCTAACAATGTCCTCACAGATGCCAAAATTCTGTAACATGTGGGTGAACAGTTTTTGTTTGTTTCAAAGGTAGTAGGGAGGCCAGGCAAAAGGGTGAGCCAGAGGAATGTGGATAAACAGTAACAGACAATAGTCAATAACAATGTGAAACCAGGGGCGTTGTGGCACAGGCACAACAGGGTCAAGAGTCCCACTGTGGAGATCATGGGGCACTTTGGATAGGGCACAGGTCGGACAGTAGTGTGCATGGCATGTCACATTGTCCTCCTTATACGTTACCGGATACATCCACAAATGCATCGATGATGCCGTACTGCAGGTTACTGTATGGACTTACCCCAACAAAGAGCAATGGGTCAACAGAGAGGTGCATGCTTTGCTCAGAGCGATGACAGCTGCCTTTAAAGGTGGAGATACTTGTGAGTACAGGAGATCCTGGTACAAGCTCAGAAAAGCAATAAAAAACGGCCAAGGGACAGTACAGGAAAAAGGTGGAATCCTGCTACAGTGACTCACGTATCAAGTGCATGTGGAGTGGGCTAAAGTCCATCACTGAGTACCAGGGAAGGAGCTACAATGTGGGGGAGGTGACTGCTTCTCTACCTGAGGAGCTGAACACCTTCTATGCTCACTTTGAGAGCCACAGCAAGTGGGTGTTTTTGTCAGAGTAGGACAGCATTCTCAGAGCATTTGCTCAAGAATTGGCAGATGTCTTCATAGACATTTTTAACGTTTCCCTGCTCTTGTCTGTAGTCCCCACATGCTTCAAGAGGACAACCATTGTCCCTGTTCCAAAGAAACTGCCTCATTGGCACCGCCACTGATTGGTCCGTCCAGCGTGGCACCTCCCTCCGAGCCGGAACTTCCTGCTTGAGCGTTTGTTTATATTTTGGCATGAGGAAGATGGCGGCGTGGTCAGACTTTTAAAATAGAGGGCAAAATTGTGCCTTGTAACTGTCTTTAACTGTAGTGTAGCAGTGGTCCAGAGTCCTTTCACCTGGTAGGGCAGCTGATGTCTTGATAAAAGCTTGGCACTGAGCGTTTGAGGTTGGCACTGTTAAAATCCCTCGCCACAGTAAGCGCAGCGTCCCGGTGTTGAGTTTGGTGCTGTGTGAGTGCTTCATGCAGCTCACAAAAAAGCAGTGTCCGTGTCTGCCTGAGGTGGAATATAAACGGCACTGAATATGACCGATGTAAACTCCAGAAGAAGTCACTCTTGATGTAGGCATGTGGCATTATGCCGCTGTTAGTCACAGTGGAAGCAGAGGTTCTTCAATGATGCAAGATGAGAACAATTATACATTCATACAAATAATATCCTGACATAGGCGATCCATAATCTACAAAAATGAACCCTGATGAAGCAGGAGATGTGAATGGATAGATGCATCCTTGTTTAAGAGCCTCATTGATATATTTGTCCATGGCTTGTTGCTCATTTTGTGGCAGGGGGTATATTCTTCCTTTCTATGGAGTGTGGCCAAGAAGGTCAATAGTACTGTCATAAGAGTGAGGTAGAGAAAGTCTGCTTGCCCGTTGTTTACTTAAGTCCTCTTGGAAGTCTTCATAGACCTTGGAATTATTGATGGAGTGCTGGACCTCAGGATTTTTGATGGACATGGTAGTGAGAGACACTGAAAGGATGCTGTACTGTTGTGGACATTAAGTTGACCAAAGCTCAGAAGATGGTTGAATCATGAAGGGACAGCAATGGCATCACCAGGATGATGGGGTGTCTAGGTGATATTGTGAGAGTCTGATGCTTTCTGTGTGGAGTGGTGTGGTGAGCTTAACTAAAGGAATCTGGAGCTCCTCAGCCATGCCTCTGTGAATTAACTTGGCAGATCTATGAGGATATCATTTTAGCACAAATAAGCTTAGTCATCACATTCCCATTGAGTTCCTTTTCGGCTACCACGTTGAGTGCTGTAGCATTCTAATCGCAAACAGTGGCGATAGTCCAGAACTACAAAGCATACTCTATTGTACAGCTTGGTGAGTCCCTTGACACAGATTTAGAAGTATCTCGCCAGTTTCATCCTTATCTGGATCATGATCAAAGATATGGTAAAGGAGTGATATGAGGCTGTCATATGGAAACACTAACTTTTTTCTGGGTGCTATAACAAAGTAGGCAAGTAAAGCTTATTACGACTAAAAAGTCCCATGAATCATGTGATCTTCTGCAGGACAACAGCTGAGAAATGAGTAGAAATGCAGTAAACATTGCAGAAGAAAGCATGTGGTGGTGTCATTGTTGCATCTCTTGGGTGTGATCACTGGTGGAAGACACAGCATGTGTAGCTTAGGCTGGTGCAGAAAGATCCAAGCTGTTAAACGTGAGCTTGTACACATGCTGTGGAATCTGCTGCATACATTATGTGGTGAAGTATTCCGTCACACCACTTTGCAGAAGAGATGACATCAGATACAAATGTAGAAAATGTAAAAATGTAAAAGAGTATTTAATGAAAGGCAGACTTAAAACTTTAAAAAAAACTCAAATCAATTTTATAATTGATAATATATAAATAAAAAATTAAAAAAATCAAGCAGACATATAATCAGAGGTAAAACAGCAATCAAAACTAAGAAAGCAGGCAGAAGTCAAAACACTGAGAACAAACACAAAGAACAAAGGCTGGTATTCACTGGTAATGAGACACAGGACCAATACTTCGCACTGAGCATGTGCACATGGAGTACTTATATAGTGCAGGTAATTAGTGGGATGGGAGTCAGGTGTTCTGTCAGAGCGAGGAGAGTAGGAAATGTCACATACGATCACCATCTTGTGCTTGGGGCACTATGGTAGAAACTGCAAGCCTTTTGCATCATCTTAGACAGGCCACACCAAAAATTTAAAACCCAGAACCTCAGTTCGAGAGAGGTGGCACAGAAATTTGCTTATGAGGTAAGGAACAGGTTTGGCTCTCTCTCTCTGGACTCTATAAAAACTTCAAGAGATGTGGAGATGATGCATCAAAATCCTTGGCAAGAAGGAGTGACAACACAAGGAGTGGGTTACAACAGCTACCTAGAAGCTTATCAACAGGATCTGAAAAGTATAATCAACCAGTGCCAGGACCAACAAGACAAAGCAGACCTGCAGGCTTACACTGAAACATTAACAGAGAGGTGTAGAAAGGTGCACTCGGAGACAGGAGACTGAAAATACAAAAGCTAGCAGAAGCAGAGACTGCAGCTGCCAAGAAAGTCATGAAGTGGTTGTATGACATCAAGTACCCTGGGAAAAACAGAAACCCAAGCAAAGCAGTCAAAGGCGAGGAGGGAAGAACCATCACCAACGAATGCAACGAAAGTGACTGATGAAACATTTCCAAGAAATCCTTTACAGAGTGCCACTATCAGAGATGCTAGATATCCCCCATTAGAATAGTCACTAAAAACGAACACCAGTCCATCAACAAAGACAGAGATCATCAAATCACTTAAATCCTTGAAAAATAGCAGATGGCAGATGGCATTTCACCTCATGCACTAATGATAGGCATGACAATGACTAGACATGCTGCACCCATTATTCCAGAAGATCAGGGACAGGGAAAAGATTACTACTGAGTGGAGGGCTACTTGTTCAAATTGCCAATGAAAAGAAAGACTCCCTTTGCAACAACCAACATGGAGTTGTGTTATAGTCCATCCCTAGTAAGTTAAACTGAAGAGACTGAAGACTGCAGTTGACAAGACACTGCAGCCTCAGCAAGCAGGATTTCACCAAGAAAAGTCCATTAGAAATCACACATCTTGAAATATATATATTTTTTTACTTAAATTATACAGTACTTCTGTAGAAACGTCCACAAATGTGAACTTTTGTAACCTATTTGTTTTACTTTTATTTTACTTACCATGAAATAATAATTGCCCTGCGATGGCCTGGTGAGCTGTCCAGGATGTACTTTGCCCTTGCCCAGAGTCTGCTGAGATGGGCGACAGCCTCCCCACGACCCTAATTGGGATTAAGCGGCTCAGAAAATGAATGAATGGATGAATGATGAAATAATAATGGGCAGTGGTGGCCCGGTGATAGAGCTCTGGCTTACTGATCCAAAGGTCGGGGGGTTCAAGCCCCATTATCACTGAATTGCCACTGCTGTCCCCTGAGTGCAGCTAGCTGGGTTATCAAAGGCCAGCCATGTCTCTCACTGTCTGTGGTGAAAGGCATGTAAAAGAACCATTAATGTGATTCGAAAAGTTGTTTCTGTCCTGCAATGGCCTGGCGAGCTGTCCAGGGTGTACCCTGCCCTTGCCCAGAGTCGGCTGAGATGGGCACCCCGCGACCCTAATTAGGATTTAGCAGTTCAGAAAATAAATGAATGAATAAATGCAAATAAATAAAGAAGATAAGAAACAATTAATGTGCTTAATTTATTCTCACTTGTTTGCTTTTTAGGATGCCCACCTCACTGGAGGAGCTACAAAGACAAGTGCTACTACTTTTCAGCTCCATCAGAGCGATTGAATTTCAATGAAACAAAAGAAATGTGCAAAAATAAGACTTCTGCTATGCTCACTATCCATAATGAAGATGAACAGGTACACAGTTTACAAATTTTGCTCTAGTTGCTTCATATTAAACTTTAATAATTAGCCAGATTCCTAAATGTTGGAAAAAAATTGTTGGTAAAAAAGCATGTACTGGAAGACATGACACAAACTTGTTCATATGTTAATCTGTATATGTGTCTGTTTGTGTGTTTTGGTTTTAGATATGGATTCGGAGGCAAATTGCAGGAAAGAGTTTCTTTTGGTTGGGTCTTACCGATGTTGTAGAGGAAAATATCTGGAGATGGAATGATGGAACCCTCCCTACCTTTACGTGAGTAAATCTGATACATTATTTCTAAGGAACATGTTTCAAATTTGTATATTATCATCCATGTATGTCATTTAGATAGTGTATGGCATATCATATCCATATATGTTACACTAGGAACTGGAAACCAGGACAGCCTGATAACTGGAGTCATGGCCATGAAGAAGGAGAAGATTGTGCAGGACTCATCCATGAGGCCAAATGGAATGACTTCTTCTGCACAGATCGCATAGGATATATTTGTCAACGTGCAAATGAAAGTAAGTAATAATGCATTCCTACTAAAATTTCAGGGTTTTGTGATATTAAAAAACATCAGCTTCCCAGCAGTTCTTAAGAAATAACCTAGAAAAGAAATAAAATGAAGATGTGAATGAAGCTGTGAATGCATACCATAACACAATATCAGACAACCTGATGGCAGAGGGGTGAAAATAAATATATGAAAGAAATGATGTCAGTTCTTTTTTCCATCTTTAATGTGATATAAGAACTAACACATTTTAAGATAAAACCAACAGAGACATTTTAGAGATAAAAAGAAAAGAAAAAAGAACAATAACTTGGATTCATAGGTGTGAATACTTTGATAAAGCATCTTTTGCTTAAAATATAGCACTCATTTTTGAGTCCTATTTTATTCATTCATTCATCCATTTTATAAGCTTCTTAATCCTCATCAGGTTTGCAGGGTGGTTGGTGACTCTCTCAGCTAACTCCAGGCAAAGGCTGGGTACACCGTAAACAGCTCTCCAGGCCATTGCAGCGACATTACACATACAACCAGGAGTCCTAATTTTGTATATCTTAATTTAGCCATTTTATTCCATTCTTCCTTGCAAAAATATTCCAGATCGGTAAAAGTGTTAGAGCCTATCCTTTACCCAGCCCTCTTGAACTATATCTGGGCCTTGACTGGGCCTAACCAAACTATCTTCTGAAAGCATTTTTTTAATTTGGATTTGCTGCGATGGCCTGGCTATTTGTCCAGGGTGTACTCTGCCCTCGCCCAGATTCGGCTGAGATGAGCGCCAGCCTCCAAATGACCCTATTTAGGATTAAGTGGGTCAGATAATGAATGAATGAATGAAACAAATTCTGAGGTAAAACTTCTTTTATATATCTCTTGGACAGAGTTGGCCCCGTGGTTATGGTTGTGCATTATTAATGTGAAGGTTGGCAGTTCAAGCCCCAGTACCACCAATCTGCTATTGTTGGGTCCTTGAGCAAGGCCCTTTAACCCTCAATTGCTCAGCTGTGTAAAAAAAAGAAATTATTATCTTTTAATAATGAGTTCCCATGCATACTCTCTAACCTCTTTATGGGCCATGGCCTCCACAATCAGATAGAAACCAAGATGTCAAGAAAGTCCTACTGTGAAACATTCATTCATTTATTCATTCATTCATTTGCCAAACCACTGAATCTTACTAGGGTGATGGGGAGATTGGAGCCTATCTCAGCTGCCTCTGGGTGAAAACAGGGTACACCCTGAACTCCACCAGTCCATTGCTGTGCCAGAACACATGCAACCACTCACATCCACACCTAGGGGTGATTTGGTACAGCCAGTTAGCCTAATGTGAATGTCTTTGGACAGTGGAAGGAAACCGAAGTACCTGAATGTAATCCACACAAGCACAGATAGAACATGCAAAGTTCAGACAGGATAGCCTTTGCCGAGCCCTGGACTTGAACCCAGGACTTTCTTGCTTTGAGGTGGACCATGCTACCTACAGAAACACCTGATCTGAGTTTGGGGATAATCTGCATCAGTTAATTGATGACAGGTGGATGATAATACATTTTGAAGTTGAGTTTGAATGTGAATGTTAATTCTGAGCATGGTTCCATGCCCCATTATAAAATGGTGTGCACAGTTATGCAACCATATTATTTTAATAATAAACATGCCAGTAATAGCCAGGGCCAGAGTCTGTCCATCTGGATATATGTACATATGGGCCATTGTTTTGAATGCAATAACTCAAATGTACACCTTGACTTAAAATGAAGTGATTATATTTTATAGGTCAAAGGAAGGATTTTGTTTGAAGGATTTTCTTCAAACTTTGCATTAATGTAAACTTTAACTCAAGAATGAACTGATTGTTTTGGGTTGGGTCATTTTAAGGTCAAGCTCATTGCTGCCTCATGTTCCTTTCTTGCTGGTGAACGTAGACTCCAGGAATGGACTGAGGGAGTTTTATTTTTTTTTTTACAAATTTGTTTTAAACAGCAACTTGGATTCAAGTAGGAACTGATTAGAATTGGAGGCTATAGGTCAAATGTCAAGATCATTGCAGCTTCATGTTCATCCTTTACTTGTGAACATTTTATGTACTTCGTGAAGGCATATAATGGCCCGGTGGTTGTAATTTTTTCTTATTCTTTTTTCCCTAAAACATTATTAATTAAAAATTATGTATAAATTTTTCACATGAATTTTGTTGGTTGGTTTATTACATTAAAGGTGAAAAGAGATTACCACTGTAACAGGGGTGTGAAGAATTTTTGTAGTCTGTGTACATTCATGTTCTATGAATTAAAATCTATTTTAAACAGACTTATTAAGTTTACCTTGGTATACCTACAGTGCAAGTTCCAGTTTTATAGCATTCACTGGTGAAAGAGAAGAACAAACATGACAGTCATGGAGAATTCTCAGGTGGTCTCTCTTCCAAGGCAAGGAGCAACATGGTTTTGCCAAAAGACAATTTATTATTATTATTTTTTTTTTTATGATAACGGACAAGAAAGACATCAAATTATGAAGCTATTTGCCATGGCCACAAACTATGTTAGACTTAAAGATTGCCAGTTATGTTAATGTAAAAGTGAAAATGCTGTAATGTATTATAAGCAAACAATTGTAAATAATTTTAAATCTTTCCACACATGTAATAAAATTCATGTCAGTTATCCAGTGCAATATAGTAAGCTTAATCTACTTTAATGACAGTATGCTAGAATCACTTAATACCATAAGCTACACAGATTGTTAAAAGATATATTTTTTGTATGTATTTTTTATCATCTACAGATTATCAGTGGTATGATTTATGATACATGAATATCAGACAAATATATGTTGTAGCTAGTAGCAAATGAAATGGTACCTGAATTGCAATATACATGTAATCAACCTATTGTACGATATCTGAAAATACAACACAGTTGGTGTTTTTTCCAATAATTGTTGAATATATAAGTGTTTTCACTGAAAATAAAAATGGTTTTTAATGACTCAGTGAATTCACAAGTAGTACAAAGAAATGTATGCCCTACTACTAATTTCTTTATTTCCATGTAGGTGATGGATGTTGATTTTTTTTTTTTTAACGAAAGAAATCTCTACCCTCTCAAGATGTGAGTCAAGAGATTTTGTAATTCAATTACTGTGTATTTTTTTTAGTAAATGTTTTTGTTTTTATTCTATGCTACCAAATTTACACCATGTAATGGTGATCCTGTTTCTTCATCTGATTGACATTCTGCGATATGTTTACGTGCAATGAATGTACATCATGAAACATTTTCAATCCTTTTACTCCACATACACACATTGTTTGCAACAATTGGAATAAAACAAGTCAAGGGAAGCCCTGAAGCCTTTCATGATTTAATACAATAAACCAGATATGATAAATAAACCAGAAAATCAAGCAGCATGTGTTCTAACCTGGAAGGGTTTGATATCCTGGTGGGTCACTGGCAAACAATTTACTTTTCATGAATGACTCATTTAAATAGATTAAACAAACCAATCTGTCATTGTATACATATTGAAAAGTGATTTTTTTTTTTTTTACACCAGTTAAACAAAGGCTTTCTTTGGTTTCAAATATGAACAAATCTCAAGATTCTTGATTCACTTCTGGTACACCTATTTATCCTTTTGCAGTGCTAGTCCACTGAATTACATTTATGACTCTAGTGTATTTTATGCAAAATTGCAAGGAAATTATAAATTTGGTTTGTGTCACTACCATTATATTTTTTTAAATTGTTAGGTTTTCAAGGAATGCTTTAAAATGAAACCATTATTTATTGAATGCAAAATGGATATCTGTTAGCTTCCATATGCTCTGTGTATCTACAGCTGTTTTGAAAAGTAACACTCAAATTTCTCAAAGAACTTGATTGTCTAATACTGCAAATTGGATAAAACTGAGGTTAATAGTAATATCTCATCAACACTGTGAGTTTCTGGATTCTGTCTTGAGTCATGAATCAAATGAATCAAGCCTTTCTTAATCTAACCCACTTAAATTGTTTCTTTTTTTTTTCTTTTTTTTTTTTTTTATTTAACAGTGGCCTTTCTTAATTGGCTTCAGGCACCGTTACTTGCCCACTTCTGAACAAGGAGACATCATTTATGTCTGTTAAGGCTTTGGTATTGTCACAACAGCACTGCTGATTTACCACCTAATTGTGTTTCCCAGTGTGGGCGACTTTTGTGGGCACAATCATGAAGTGGATTCATCCCTCTCGCCGACATGTGGAGTGTTATGCCTTGCAGTGGCTCTCATAGCATCAAGATTGGTTTGATATCTGGTTTTGTGGTTTTCAGTATACTCCACATTCTTGGTAATTTCTCCGTCCCATGCTCACTATTCTTAGTTTGTCAATATTCTTAGTCTTACTTGTTTAAGTTTGTTTCCTGTATCTCTTGGGTTGCCATTACACAATAAACTCCTAATCTAACATATGCATTCGTGACAGGTATTTTTTAGTTTGTTTCCCTTGCAGTGACAAAAAAGAGCTTTAAGACAAGAAGCAAGTACTTTGTCTGACTTTGTAAACTCTTTATCC
This sequence comes from Neosilurus hyrtlii, assembly GCA_028564935.1. Classification (NCBI taxonomy): domain Eukaryota; kingdom Metazoa; phylum Chordata; class Actinopteri; order Siluriformes; family Plotosidae; genus Neosilurus; species Neosilurus hyrtlii. The sequence continues at coordinate 21,462,520 of JAOUQZ010000041.1, read as the reverse complement.
CTAGGATATTTCCAGTTTACCTTCTCTATTCAATAACTACTGATTGCTTCTCTGAAAGCTGCTAAAGTTCACAGAGCACAGTGTACTAGCTAATGGCTAACTTACAAGGCAATACACACTGGTTCATACAAGATATACTGCCCACACATCACCAAATTCAGGTTGCATGTACTGTCATTTTCATATAATAACATGGTATAATGCAAGCACTGGAGAACTTGCACACAAGCACTGGAGAACTTCACACAAAAACGCCTGAGCCCGAGATCCAAGCCCAGGACCTTCTTGCTTTGAGGCCTACATGCTAACCACTACGTCACTGTTTAACACAATATAATCATGCAAGTTATTGATACATAACAGCCAATCAGCATCAACTTAGTGATGCAGCAGTCTTATTGGGTTTCTTGTGGTGGGCACGTGGGGACACCACACAGGATATGGGCCGGCCATCAAAGCCATGTTCCATGTCTATGTTTGCTTGGGAGTTCCACTGTTAAATTGTTTATAATTACTGGTGTACATCCTGGATTATTCTGCAACGTTGGTATAAATTACTGATTGGAAACACTTCTTTTTTTTATATAGTGGCTTTCAATATTTTACAGTTATTGACCATTACTGTGTGGTGAATTTAAAAATTAAATATATTTCAATTTTACTGATTTCTAGTCAAAAACAAATATTTACACATGAACCAAACAATCTTGTAATTTTGAAAACTTCACATTTTAAAACTGAAGTATAATTTATAATTATTGTTGTTTTTTCCCCTTAGAAATAAGCCCCTTACATGTGGCAGTTCTATCACCTCTTGTCAAAAAGGCAGACTTTTCTGCCTTTTTCCATTTTCCAATTTCTTCCAGTCATGTCAACCCATGTGAATGTCCTGCCTCTTTCCAGATTCCTCTTTGCATTCTCATTTGTGTTTAAATACAATAACTTCATCACCTCTTCCATCAAAATAGTGGTTGGAACTATCAAAAGGAAACTTTTTATTTTTCAAATATGAGTGAACGCTGCCCTCCAGAGGTTTTTCTGGAAGTAAACCATAAAATATCTGACATATGTATCAAGGTCTGGCTCCGTGTTCCAGACTTTAGTTGATGTTGGTGAGCTTTGAACATCCCCTCTATCATGACCACGTCCATAATCATGTCGACGATCTCATGCACAATTGGATGGCCCCTTTTCTGTCAGGATAGATATATACTCACTGTTAAGGTTATACAGAGGGAAAAGGATCCACACATAAAAACATAATACTAAAACACAAAGTTAACTACCAGTAGTACTAACACTCTCTCTATGAAATTTTGAGCCCTTCCTCATAATTTACGAGTCAGTGGCTGGTGTATTTGAACATTTACTTGTCAGTGGCTGGTAGATGTTTGTATTTTTCTCACTCTGGTTCATTGGTTCATTCACACACACACACACACACACACACACACACACACACACACACACACACACACACACACACACACACACACACGCACAAGTCAAAGATAGATTGGAGAGGAGATGGACAATGTTTCACAGATATATTGCACAACAAGAAAAAAAGGACATTCGCTTTGCCTTGGACCAGTATAAAGGGTGTAGAATCTGCATAATTTCATCATGAAATCACATGCTTGTGTTGAACTCCTGCTCACTAAAGTAACAGCCTGAACACCATAAAAGGACATTAGACCTCCCCTGAACCAGATACAGTGCCTTGCAAAAGTCATGTTTTGTTGTCTCACAACCTGGAATTAAAATAGATTGTCTGAAGGTATGCTTTAGTAAAACTTTAGTGTGCATAACTATTCACCCCCTAAAGTCAGTACTTTGTAGAGCCACCTTTTGCAGCAATTACAGCTGCAAGTCGCTTTGAATAATCTCTATGAGCTTGACACATCTTGCCACTGGGATTTTTGCCCATTCTTTAGGGCAAAACTGCTCCAGCTCCTTTATGCTGTATGGTTTCCACTTGTGAACAGCAATTTAAGTCTGACCACATATTCAAATTCAAAGTACAAATTCAAATTTATTTGTTATGTACAAAATCATACACAGTACAATATGTAGTGAAATGCTTGTTACTGTATTATATTTGAAGAAGAATAAAAAACTATCAATATCAAGAAGAAAAAAGAAAATTAACAATAACAATTTGAAGTACACCAATAGTTAAAGGTCGAATATAAATATAAAATATAAAATAAATATAGTGACAATTTTATAAGTAATACAGTGTGTAAAGTGTCGGTGCAGTATACACACAAGATGTCCATTGAGTGTGGTTGTTGTGTGTGCAGAGTAGAGCAGGGTGTACAGTGAGTGAAAATCAGCTGAGGTAGAATGTAATGTTCATGCGTAGGTAGGTCTACATAGTCCAGGTACTAGTGTTCTGGTTGAGGGTCTGAATGGCCTGAGGGAAGAAGCTCGCCCTCATTCGCTCAGTATTTGCTTTCAAGGAACGGAAACGCTTCCCTGACCGCAACAGAGAGAAGAGTCTATAGTTGGGATGACTGAGGTCCTTCGTTATTTTCCTGGCCTTGGTCTAGCATCGCTTGCTGTATATCGTGTCCAGGTCGGGAAGCTCAATATGGATGGTACGCTCTGCTGATTGCACCACCCTCTGGAAAGCTTGCCTGTCCTATGTGGTGCTGTTTCCAAACCAGGCTGTGATATTTCCCATCAGGATGCTCTCAGTGGTGCAGGGGTAGAAAGTCTTTAGCACCCTTTGGGGCAGTTTAAAGTCCTTCAGGCATCTAAGATAAAAGAGACACTGCCGGGCCTTCTTCACCAGGGTGTTAACATGACAGGACCATGTCAGGTCCTGCGTGATGTAAACACCTAGGTACCAGAAACTGTCCACTCTCTCCACTGGGGTCCTGTTGATAGTCAGAAGCTGGTAATTCCTCTCCTGCTTACTGCTGAAGTCCACTATCAGCTCCTTAGTCTTGACATTCAGTAGGAGATTGTTGTCCTGGCACCATAATTCCAGGTTTCTAACCTCCTCTAGGTAGGCCGTCTCATCGTTGTTAGAGATCAGGCCCACTGGTTTCCTCCCACAGTCTAAAAACATGCACAGTAGGCTGACTGGCTGTTCAAAATCGACCCAAAATCGGTGTGAGTGTGAATGGTTGTGTTGGCCCTGCAATGTCCTGGCGAGCTGTCCAGGTGTACACTGCTTTGAGATGGGCGCCAGGCTCCCTGCGACCCTAATTAGGATTAAGCGGCTTAGAAAATGGATAATTGAATCAAGATGATTATCCCAATTCATTATTTGTTAACATATATATTAGTAAAGGTAATATTCTCATCATTGGAATAATCTATCGACCACCTGATTCAAATCCTGCAATCTTTAACAGTAAACTTGAGGAAATCCTCTACACATTAACTAGGGAAAACAACTGCATTTTGATATAGATATATCCAAGGATGATACTATCACAAATGAGTTTGTTAATACCTTGCACTCCTCGTCATTTTTTCCAACCATATAAACTTATACCAGAGAAACAATATCATCCAGGTCTATCATTGATAATATTCTGACAAATATTCAGGATACTAAGCTGGAGTCTGGTGTGATTATAATGATATATCTGATCACTTTCTTGTTGTGTTATTTTTAAACATTACACGTAAACTTGCCCCTCCTCTATAAAACAACTGACAAACTGCTAGATGAGAGAACTTCACAGTAACTGTGTAACAATTTGGAGACCAAGGCATGGACCAATGTATATAATTCCAGTGATCCTGACGCTGCATATGATAATCTGATTCATGAACTAATTCTATTTGCAATATTGTCCCAGAAAAAACTGTCACTTGCATCCAAATGACTCCCCTGGCTCACCAAAGGAATATTAATTCCATAAAATATAAAAACAAATTGTATAAGAGATTTTTTAAAAACCCTAGTGATGACAACAGGAGTAAATATTACAAATTTAGAAACACACTGGAATCAGTGAAGTTTGCTGCTAACTTCAATACTTACTTTTCCTCTATTGGAGAAAATCTTGCAAATAAAATCAAGCACCCCCATGGACTTTCCTACAAACAATATTTTACTGGTAATTATTTGAAATCCTTTTTTATGAAGCCTACTGATGCAACTGAACTATATAAAATTATTATACATCTGAAGAGTTCTCAAACTGCAGGCGTTGATGGAATCTGCAGTAAAATCCTAATAGCTATTGCAGGCTTAATTGTCAAACCACTTGAACACTGTATCAATCTGTCATTACTTCATGGAATAGTACCAAAAGTGACCAAGATAGCAAGAATCACTGCGATTTACAAATCCAGTGATAAAACATGAGCAATTATCACTCAATTTCTGTTCTATAATAGTGTATAATAGATTACCTGAATCAGTTCAATATTCTCACCAGTTCCTAGTATGGCTTCAGATAAAAGAATTCAATATGTATGGATATCATATACTTAATAGAAAAAATTAATGATGCTTTCGATCAGGATAGGTATGGAGTTGGCATTTTCTTGGACCTCTCGAAAGCGTTCCAATCCTCTGACTTCAATATTTTATTGGGAAAGTTGAATCATTACGGTATTAGAGGAACAGCACTCAACTGGTTTAGAAACTACTTATATGGAAGACAGCAATATGTGACCATAAATAATCAAACATCATAAAATAAGGAAATCACCTACGGGGTCCCCCAAGGGTCAATCTTACGGCCACTGCTTTTTATCATTTATGTCAATGATTTTAACATCAGCAAGAGTAATTACATGGTGTTTCAACCAAACAATAAAGCAATAGATTGTGATCTGCCTTTAGGTAAGTCATGATAAATTGTCACAGGTCAGCGCCACTAAATCTTTTGGGGTCCTCATTGATGATTCCCTTAGGTTTAAAAAAAACACATTGAATACCTCATATCAAAACTATCTAAATATGTTGGTCTATTTTTTTAAAATAAGACTGTATCTTCCTCTATCAGTGCTTCTTACTTTGTATAAAACTTTATTCGAGCGCCACATCAACTACTGTAACGCCATATGGTGCAACACCTTTCCTAGTTATTTAATAAAATTGGAATACGTGCAAAACAAGATAATCTGTGCCTTGTCTTGGTCCAAGTTAATTGCTCCCTCACGTCCACTGTTCCACTGATTTGGTCTCCTCTGACTGACTGAACTGAACGTGTATCTGAACGCCTTATTTAATGTACCAAGTCATTCACATGTTAAACAATAGGTTGTCTGAGCTCCTGCTGGTCTGCGATCCACTGCACACATATACAAGGAAAAAACACCTCATCTACGGTAAAAACAGAAGACTTAAAAGGACCAGGTTGAGCATTGCATGCAGGGTCCCGGAGAGCTGGAATGAGCTTGAAGACACATTAAAATTGTTGAGATCTAACTTTAGACACTAGCACTTGAAAAGCATTGGATGTCTGTCGTTTTGTTGTTTTGTTCTTGTCTTGTATATTTGTTTGTTTGCTACTGTTAAATATTTTTCTTTCATCTACCTTTTCTTGCCCAGGCTCGAATCCACCCTGGAGACTCCTGTAGTACACAATGAGGTTCTTACTGATGTTGAGCAGCAGGTTGTTTTCCCTGCACCATTATGTCATGGTTCTCACCTCTGCTCTGTAAGCAGACTTATCTCCATCTGAATTGCAGGCAATGGTGGTGGTGTCGTTTACAAATTTGATGACGGTGTTGGAGCTGTGTGTAGCCATACAATCGTGGGTAAACAGGGTGTACAGCAGGGGGCTGAGCATGCATCCCTGGGGGTACCAGTGCTGAGCGTCATTGTGGATGATGTGACACTGCCAGTCAACACCATCTGCACATTTCAGAGCACTTTTACGTGTTCTTATATCTAAGGTTAGGATGATGTGCTGTTAATTCTTCCTTCATTGAACAGTCATTAGTTGCATAGCTACCAAGAAACTTAAAGCTATTGACATTCTTTAATTTGATTGATAATTTGACAAAATGGCTTTTGGTTGAGGTAAGTCTGTATAGTAACCTTCAGTCTGATGTCATCAATGCATTTGTGGATATATATCCAATAACGTATTCAGCATAGTCATTCACATTGTTGTTGGCGACAGTTCTGAAAACTTGCCAGTCCGTAGTGCGGAAGCAGTGATGTAAGACGATGTTTGATTGATCGGTCTTTCGTTGAACCTTTGTTGAAGTCACTAGCCACAATGAAAGCAGTTAATCTTTATAACATCTTACCTTTGTGAAAGTGCCTAGAGCAAACACTCAAATACAGAGATATTTTGGTGAAAGTGATGTCATTCTGTCTCACTGAAGCAACCCATGCAGCCTGATGTCTCTTTGTTATATCCTCTACCTGCTGCACGTGGCTGCTTTTCCAGGTGGGAAACGTGAAAAATCTAACACCACGATCAACTGTTCTACCATTCAAATTACCTTTGCATCTTTTCACGCAACACCAATGTCCCTTTTCTCATTCAAAAATCAATCCTTGACTCTGTTCTGCACTGTATTGTTTACCCACTAAAATGGCACTAATGACCCACAATGCACTGCAGCTTTGTGAGAGTGATGTCATGTGTCAGAGAACAAATGATACCTTCAATGATGAAGACCACAGTAGGGGCCGGCCATTTCTCTTACAAAGCCCCAATGTTATGGAGCAGCTTTCCAGTTAATGTTTGGGACACATACACAGTCTTAGAGTTTAAGACTAAGTTCTGGTAAACTGTGAATTTTGGTGCTGTCACTACCACACTCTCACATGCTCATGCAGGGGTGTGACTTATTGCCTTACATCACATGCTGCCCTCATCTAATGAATAAATGAATAAATCAATGAATACTACAGTTGTGTTCAAAATTATTCAACCCCCACTGAAATTGAATGTTTTGGCCAGTTTGACATTGATTTTGATCATT